>JAUTDX010001898.1:0-66800 GCA_030844895.1 Ambrosia x helenae
AAAAAATAAGAATAAGGTTTTTATTCAAAAGAGTCAAGATTTGACAAGTTCTTGTAAGCATGACCAGGACCACTTACCTTCAAAACAATTGAAGTTAATGAGTTTGATTGTTTGAATATTGACCTTGGATTCAAAAAATCCAAGTACAATACAATTTATATTTCACTACCCTTATCTTTCATTAATTTATAATAAATTCAGTCTTAAATTTGTTGATTGTATTGTTTCTAGGTTGGAAAAGGCCTATGCAAAGACCAAAAAGCTCAAAAACTTGCCATTTGTCATTGGCTCGAAGCTGTAAGCCAAACCACCATATTCATGGATAAAACACTTTTAGCATAACAAATATAATTAACTGAGTACTACTTTTGGTTCTCTCGGTTCGTTTTCACAGATCGATCCACGTCATCGTTATGGACACAATCTACAATTAATCTACTACAATGTTTGGTTTACAAGTCAAAGTTCACAACCCTTCTTTTACTGGTAATCATATGTTTGAGATTGTTAAATTGAGTATTATCTCCAAAATCATTGCATAACAAAACCTTTTCATGATGAATCCATACAATGCACGCATTTATACATATTATTTTTTGATATTTCCAGGCTTGATGTTGGAGATGGTAAGGAAATAAGTGTGGAAAAATGCCCAAGAAACATTCTACAATACCAGTGCATTAAATATCTTGGACCTGTATGGCTTATTCATAACTTTATACAGTACTATAATTGGTTATTCCTTTTATAAAGAATTAACTGATATGTTCATGATTTTATGTTAGAATAAACTAACTTTCATGATTGTCATACTTTCTAAATGTAGAAAGAGAGGGAAGAATATGAAGTGACTATCGAGAATGGAAAATTATTATACAAACAAAGTCGAAGATTCGTGACAACCGTTGAGGGAACTAAATGGATCTTTGTACTTAGCACGTCAAGAATTTTGTATGTTGGTCAAAAGAAAAAGGGTTTGTTTCAACATTCAAGTTTTCTGGCCGGTTGCAGCCACCACAGCGGCTGGTCGAATGGTTGTCCATGATGGAGTCCTCGAGGTACGTATTACGTATATCACAAGTTTTAGTTACAAACTAAATATACTTTAAGCAAGTTGAAAGGATAAAAACTCATTCCACTCAAAGGTTTTTTATATGTTTCATTTGCATGTGACAGGCAATATGGCCTTATAGTGGTCATTATCACCCTACCGAAGAAAACTTCAAAGAGTTCATTTGTTATCTTGAGAAGCATCGAGTTGATTTGACTAATGTTAAGGTAAACACACAACTTATTGTTTTCATAATGTATAAATCTTTTTGCATGTATCTTAAATTAAAGTGTTTTTTTTAATTATAATGTGCAGAAATGCCCATTGGACATGATGATCCATTTTCTAATGTCACTTGTGATGAGAAATCCAAGCCCAATTCAATAAGGGGAAAATTGTCGATAAAAGTACAACCTATAAGCGAAGATGAGTTGACGTCAAACGAATCTGTTAACATCCATTGTGAGAAAATAGCAACACGGGAGCTAGGAAACGTGAAATCCCCACGATGGACATCTGGGACGGGTCCTAGGATCGGTTGTGTGCGAGATTACCCAACAAAACTACAATTTCAAGCACTTAAACAACTAAATTTTGTCACCAAGACAAGTTACAATGGTTAGCAATGGACCAATCCCTTCACCTAGACCAAGTCCTTGTATGCACCTTTCACCGAGACTCGCTAACATGGGCTGGAATAACGAACGCAAAGCCTGAACTCGAACCAATAATCGCTGTAGTCATTGTTTACGTTAGATGTTTCATTATTCTTTTGGTTGTTGAGAGTGTTCTCTACATATGAACAAAGTAGAAGGATCTCTATTGTCATTATTAAATTCTTTGGGGCGTTTAATGCTACATGGATATATAGGATTAACAATTTAAACATATAGTATGGGCAATAAAGAGTATGTATTTTCGACGTAAATGCCCGTTAAAAAGCGTGTCTTTGGGTGTCGAAAAGGTCCATAAGTCGTCACTTCAATTTCATCAAATATTTTATTATTATACTTCTTTGGTTTTTGCTTTTAGGAGAAAAGTTTTATTTTTGTTTCTTTTAATTTGTGATTAGAACGTATGCTCGCATGTACATCTATACACTCGACCTCGATCCTTCCTTCCATATTATTAAATTCGCCAATATTAATTGTTTGAATGTTGAAGATGGTAATGTTAATCAAATGCATTTTTAAACACATATATACACATTTATTAATAAATCCGGGCAACGACGGTGACAAATGCATCAAGGAGCGTTTGATCCTGAGCCGCACCTCGGTTTTCACCCGATTGTTACTCCAGCGAGGAAACTCGTGTGGTGGCAGTACGGTTTCCGGGGAACGCTGTAACCAAGTCTGATACACCAGCGCATGCCCGATTAAGACAACGTAGTCTGGGGAAGATCTTAGCTAGGGTTGCCGATTAGGCAGTGTGACATTGGGTCACTCCATATGAAAGTCAACGTTAAAAAAAAAAGATCCGTAGCATGAGAAGCTATACAATTAATTTTGTAACCCCGTAAATTTTTGTGAATTATCATGCGAAAATTTCCGTTTTGAACAGAAACTAAAAAACTAACGTGAAATTGCTCATATTGCTCATATGATTGCTTTCAAACTACAAGAGAACTCGGCATTCTATTTGACATTGCAAATAATTATAATCATTATGTAAAAACACTAAAACTAAAACATATATTAGATATTTTTGTAGAAACCAGTTATTATTTGTTGATATGGTTGTATTAATTGGTCGCAATACTATTACTACGTTTAAGAAATATATAAATAAGTTTAAATCACCTAAATTTGTTGTTTTAATTTTAAATCTTCGTAAATCAACACCCTTACTTTTTCTCCTATGATGGTTATCTCGTGTAAAATGCTGGTGGAAAGTTAAAACACATTCTTTCACATTTAAAATTTTTTGTGAAACAGTTTTCCACATATTTTGTTCATTAACAAATTACTAGGTTTCTTTAATGTATGTTTAGATCATAGATGTAAAGTAACAAGCCTATATCCTTTGTGACACTAAATGTTAAATTATTAAGATTTCTGACTAGGTAATATAGAACAAACCAGTAAGAGCTTTGATTTGGCTTGACCTGACTAGTTGGAGGTGAAGGAGGTGGTGACGGGTCAATGATGTGGTGCGTAAGTAGCCGGCTTAGGGTTATAAACATAATTGTATAGATAAAGAGGTTAAAATTTTCATTTGAAATCATTTTGAAACTTAATGGGTAAAAGCTCACTGACTAATTCAGTGACGTCATGTATGTGAATCAAACATACTTAATGGGTAAAGACCCCTAGCTACTTAAGATGTCACGCCATTGCCATGTAGAAAGTAACAACCACGGTATGGTTTAAAGTATATCACTTAAACTAAAATTACATAAAACCCAATTATAAAATATCTAAAAAAACCCTAATCCATTTATATAGACTAGTGGGAATGCCCGCGCGTTGCTGCGGGTACGTCTGTTTTGTCGCCTTGTAGTCATTGTTTGGGTTTGTAGTGTGTGCTGAATCCTTTTTGATGCCCCCAACTGAATTTTTAAAATGAGCCCCTTAAAGCTTACCTTTTGGAATGCGAACGACAACTACTTGAACAACACCATCATACTTACAATAACTTGGAAATTTTGTTTAAAGTTTAAACTTTTTCTATCAACTTCATTGTATATTGGACAACCGGTAAATAAATCAAATATGAAACCCGAGTAAGTGGAACTAATTTTATTATTTTACCCTAGCCTAGAAAAACGGAAAGGAATGCGAAAAAATTTAATAATATTTTCCGAGACACGATGTCTTATTCCTTAACCTGATATAATCTAAAGTAGATTATTTCAATAACAATTCCATTCATCCTCCAACAAAACATGTTTTGGTTCGTGTACCTCTGTCGCTCCATCTTCATCTTCAACAAAAAACAATTAAAAACAAACATCCTCATGGATCTCTCGGATGAGCTAATTCATCAAGACATAGTTCCAAATCAAAGCATATTACCAACGTCATCATCGCAACCATACACATCGATATTGCATCTCTCGGATGAGCCAGTGATCATCGACATTGAGTAGATGTGTCCCTGAACGTTGTGACAAAATTAAACCATCAAACCTTTTTTTTTTCAAAACCTAAACCCATGACACTTTTGTTGCAAATTCGCTAATTCGACTTTTGCAGGACCCAACATCATGTTTTAAAATTTTCAAACATGAAGCCCCAAAGCTACTTGGCAAGTTACATCTAAGTTAAATTTAACATACATCAGAGTAAAATGACAAACAATTTGCTAAACATTTGATATCATCAAATACAAATTAAACTGAAGGTAGCCATCAATTCTCTACGACGCCTAGACGATAAAATTTTTTCAGGGTTCAAAAACACTTGAACCCTAATTCCCCCTATTCTAAAGTCAAAAATTGAAAGAGAGTTGGTACCATTTAAAACACACTTTTTCTTTGAATTCATTCATGGACATAAGTAGAGAATTCTATCTACAGATAGTATCTTATGGATGATTTATCAAGTAAACAACACCATGACGATAAAATATGCTGATGCATTTCGGCATATAAAAAGGCTACCAAATATCATGTACAATTTTGAAAATATTTCCAACAAAATTAACCACCATACAATTTAAAAGATTGCATATGAGTTGTGTAACATATTAACATATATCAAGTGATGAAACAGAAAATGTGAAACAAATATTAACCAAAATATTGTTGTGAAGTGAATATAAGTGAGACAGGATAAAGTAACTCACATCGTGATCCGTTGTATGTTGACATATCAAGTGTTTTATCTAGGTCATTCAGCAAAGCATGTTTTCGGCAACCATAGTAATCCCAAATGTTTACCTAACAGAGTGAAGGAAAAAAAATATGATCAATAATAAATAAGTGTGTCAATTATTAAGAAAAATAATCAAAAGGTGAAAGCAGAGATAGTTTTGACCCATTTAGTTATAAATTGGTCGATTTGGGTCATGTTTTATCTTTAGCGGTCCAAATGGGTAAATTGGAAAAATATAGCTGAAAACAAAGGGAACGGGCCAAAAGTCACACAAAGTATACACTACATGAATAAACTTGCTAAATCGTATTATCAAAAAACAAATAAATTGTTATCGTTGTAATAATATAGATTATCACAAATTATTTTTGAACGTTGGAGCAAAAAGGAACGAGTCAACCTGACCTGTCCTAAAGTTACCCATTCGACCCATTATCCAACCCGCCTATTAAACCAACTCTAAGTAAAGATACATGTAAGACATCATTACTTGATTTAAACTAATAAGGCCAAAGATCTCACAAGCCTTCCTGTGTAGTTCTCCAACTGTTTCCTGTCCAGAAACATTTAACATCTCGTGAAAACCAGAATTGCTACATCTCTTTCACAAAAGATATAAGAAAACCAGAATTGCTACATCTCTTTCACAAAAGATATAGACAAAATTTGTATCATAAAAAAATGCAGAAGTTCAATATCATATAAAAAACAGATGTACCATTATGTTCATTCTTATGTCAGACTGGTCAACCTTTGGCGTCAAGTGGAATTGAAGGCGTAGAGGATAAACTTCTACAGTTAATTCTGATTGTGATGAGCCACGGAGTATAACTTTCCTAGCCAATGTCGGACCCCCCACCATACCTGCACTCCGAGAATCATACAACATCTTTGAACCACACTAATGGCAACAGGTTAAAATAATGTGTTGAGGACTATTTTACTTTAGAAATCCAATTATTGTGACCTCTTGGCTAATGGAACAATTTCATCCTTGTCGCTGTTACTTCTAAATTTTCCAATTAAGGATCCCAGTTTGACAAAAATGAATTTAAAGGTAACTTTCTTAAATCTTCTCAAATTAGATAAAATGGAGTACTATTTAGAATTACATTAAATGAATAAGAATTCCATGTTAACACAGCTCTACTAATCCCTAAGAGTCACATGGCATCTCGTATCTACTTTTCTGCAATTATGTTCCATACGTGATATAGTGCAATGAGAGTAACTTGCAAGAGGGACAGATATGGTGGGTTGGCCATAGACGGCCTAAAACAGCCGCCGGCAGCAACAACATAGCATCCCACCACATATGAGTCTCGTCGTCGCCATGGAACGCCGTTAAGTTGCCGGCAATGGCGGTGCAACAACCCCACCTTTCCATTTCTCGATCACACCACCATCTTCCTTTTTCTCTCTGTATCGTGTCACCGATCGCTCCGCCAGAGACAACCAACTGCAAAAGCGGTTGCAAACAAACCACCCCAACCCGGAGCGTAAAAACGCCAAAAAACCAAGAATCGACCATAGCTAACGACGGAATCTAACATTATAATAAAAAAACCAGAAGAAAGCACACATACCCCTTTTATATGCAATAAAACCTTTGGAATCCGAAAGCAACGCCTGAAAACGAAACATAAACATAAACAAGTAGCATTAGAAATCAGAAGAATCCATCTTCCACGGGGAGCCCTATTGTTTGCGATGTATAAAAGCCCTAATGGGGGCAACTGAATGAGTGACAATTAAAACCTCAATTGATGAGGGTAATGAGGGGATGTGATGGTTGATGATGTGAACGGTTTATTGCCTTAACCTTGGGTTTTAATGAAATCAACATTGAAAGCTGGCTGTTACTAATGGAGGGTCTCATTCATTTCAGACATTCAATTATAATGAAGGTTTCACTAAAAGCTGATGGTGATTAAGTGAGAGCAATTGTTAAAGCACATAGTATAAAGCATCTTAATGCATCACATGGTACAAGCATCTTAATGCATCACATGGTACAAGCATCTTAATGCATTGATAAGGGCATAAAAGGAAGAAAAGTGGTCAAGTTTAGAGAATTACAATTGTGACTTTAAGTTGCCACCTTAACTTTGACATTTTGGACCTTTTTACCCATCTCTCCCTCTTTATAATGTAATATAGATACTTAGCTCATTTTTTCTTTCCAATAAGTTGCTTTCTTATCATATAAGTTGTGTAATTATTAAAAATTGTGTAATTACGTATGTTTATGGCTTACGTAATTATTAGTATATGTTGCGTAATTAAGAGCATAAGTGCATAAATATAGACTTTTTTTCCTTGTTTCATAATTTGTCATATATTA
Source organism: Ambrosia x helenae (assembly GCA_030844895.1). Lineage (NCBI taxonomy): Eukaryota > Viridiplantae > Streptophyta > Magnoliopsida > Asterales > Asteraceae > Ambrosia > Ambrosia x helenae. The sequence goes on from JAUTDX010001898.1 coordinate 7,214, forward strand.
AACTCGTGTAATACATTAGATTCTAACCCAATTAATATTGATATTGGTGGTAATTTGGAATTCTGAATAAACAAAAAGTATATTTTCTTAATAATGTTATGTTGTGCAATTTAACTTCTTGATGGTTGAAAATAATACCAAATCACAAACAAAATCTTTATACCAAAGATATTGCAACCAACTGTTTTCCCTAGTAAACGATAACTTTCAAATATTGGTTTAGATTTTGTTGTAGTTATCATTAAAAAGATATGAGCTAAATACTAGAAAACTAAGTATTAACGGTGATGCCAATGATCTACAAATTAATGGTTTTGGGGGAGGTGGGGAGGTTTACCTATTAGGTGGGGTTTATGTCGGGAGGTCTCAAGTTCGAATCCTTGCCGGGGCGAACTATGGCACCGGTTTTAACTTGGCAGTAAGTTGTCAACCACGGGAGTCCGACTCAGGACTTGGGTGATCAAAGGTCAAAAAGCCTAATCGGGTAATCTAACCGTCCAAAAATAAGTATTGGCGATGATATGTCTATCACTAAATACGGCTGTATCTGGTCCATATAATGAGATGATGGATCAACCACAAGCTTTGCTAAATTACGAGGGACTTGTTTGTGACATCCCGAACCATTTATCTGATCAATCTATTTGTTTCAATGTACAAACAAATATACCAGTACTTTCAAAGAACGTACGCTATCTTACATACACATATATATGTGTGTGTGTGTGTGAATTTGTTTATTTTGTTTAAATTTGAACTATTCTTCTCCCGTTGAAGAACAGGACCGAGTCTTCAAGACCGAACTCGTGCCCACTATACATGTTCTTTAGCTCCAAACAAGTATGAAAGCTATCTAAGTTTGTTTGGTGCTTAGAAATTACCTCTTAATTTCAAGTCTTGTTGGAGGTAGATGGAATAATAAACAAACGTGGATTACTTTTAAATTTTCAGATGTATCTAGAATTATGCTATGTTGTAACTAGTATTTTTGTTCGAAATGGAAAAATAAAAAGTATTTATGAGTTAAATAATCAGTAGGGTAACTTTAACAATGTCGGTTCGGTTTTTACACATATTTTCATGTGTATCCTTGATATTTCATGTATTTATTTGTATGCTTGAAAAAGGTTCAAAACAGTAGACAAAATGATTTATGTTTATAATTATGGACAAGTTTTGTTTTTGGCAATTAACCGAACGTAACCAAACCGACTTAACCGATCTGTTTCAATTATGATTTTTTCTAAAATCAAACTTCGTTTTATCGGTTTCGATTATGTGTAAAAACCGAATCGAACTGACATTTGCTCACCCTTAATGGAAAACATCCCGATGATAAACTCAGCAACCAAATTAGGAATTCAAATCCCGCAGTGCGTCGATGTGACGTATTATCCTAGAAAATCTAGATAACTGTTGTTAATAAAATAATCTTGTTACTATGTTTATGGTGTATTAAGATGAGTTTATCTATATTCCTCTATATCTATAATATCTATACGAGAACTAGGGTTGTAGAAGTCGCTATGCAGTCGCTGTAGGCTAACTGGAGAGTTTGGAATATTCAGGGAGTACGGAGACATGACAAATATATATAAAAAAAAATTATATTATACACGTGTAAAAATAATCATAATTCAAATGATACATGTTTAATTTTCAAACTTCGTCGAGTACAAGGCGTAGCCCGACTAGGGTAAACTTGCCTTGGAGGTGATCCAAAGACCGAGTACAATGCCGAGTAGGCCGACTTTTGCAATACTGATGGATTAGATTGCGCTTTTCAAAAGAGGGTCGATAACACATGTCCCATCGCACGGGCCAACCACTAGTTAAGTATAAATTCGATTATTGATTTAGGTTTTGATAAGTTTTGCTATATTATCCACAAAACAGCATAAGCGTTGCAACTTGGACCGGTTCTAAATCCAATATTAGAAGCCCAAGCCTATTTATTTTGGCCCGTTGTGGACCCTTGGGATCCGAAGAGAATTCTGTGAGTCCCCCTAAAACATGGAAACCGAAACCCACCCATTGACGCCCATTAAATGCAACACAATATTCCATATTTATTAGAAGAAAAAGAAAAACTATCCGTTACTTTCTTTTCTCCTTTAATTTCCACTTTTCTTTCAAAATTCAAACGACTCTCCCCTTCCTTCCTTCCTTCCTTCATAACTTTATTTGTTTCTTATAAAGATTTAACAACACAGGACTCACAGGCTTCCGTACTCTCAAATGGGAGGCTCTGCTAGATGGATTAAATCATTAATCGGTTTTCAAAAGTCCACTTCACTGATCCAGTAACTTAATTCTCTTTCAGTTATCATTTATTGTGTGTATACTTTATAGTGGAATTTGATATGTATATATATATAATTGGGTGTTTGTTTTGGTAGGAGAAGACTGTGGGTAACAAGAGCAGAACATGGAAGCTATGGAGGAGCCCGTCAGCGGGATGCTCGGCTTCTTCGTCTTCAAAGGGAGTGAAAGGAGGCGTGGGACGGTTGTCGACTTCGGATGCTTCTCGTTCTGAAGAGGTTCCGTTTTCTGCTGCTGTTGCTGCTGTCGTTAGAGCCCCGCCTAAGGATTTCTTATTTGTTAGACAAGAATGGGCTGCTATTCGAATTCAATCGGTTTTTCGCTCTTTTCTGGTAATTTTTAAACTTTTTTTCTTTATTAAATTTTACATGATATACTATACTACTTGGAAAAAATATATAAACTTGTCTTATTTTAGCCTTTTGATATAAATCTTGAGGTTTTGTCCTGATTATGAACAAAAAGGGTCATACTGGTTTGGGTTGACCGGTCAACTCTTGTATATTTTATGATTAAAGATTCAAGAAAATTATTGTAGGATTTGGAATTCATTTGAGCATCTTCGTATCTATTCTGACATACTTTTAACCAGCTTTTAAAAAAAATATATATATATTTTTTTTTAAGTATATAGACATATGATACAGACAGAATATAGTCAGAATCGATGTCATATTTAGGTTCTTTTGTGGTTTTAATGGTTTTATCAGAAAGCCACTTCAAAGGGGTTGGATAAATGCTTGTTTGTGGGCTGCTTTTGCAAAGTAACTGTTTGTTAATAAAGAATTGGGTCATTGTCAAAAATAGTCGGTTTAATCTTGAATTTTCTAACCGTTTAAAATATAAAACCATCATAAAATGCAATTGACTTATGAACATACTATTTCTATTGATCTTACTGACCTATATGCCTGTTTTAAGGCAAGACAAGCTTTACGGGCACTAAAAGCGTTGGTCAGGCTCCAAGCAATAGTACGAGGACGGCTCGTTAGGAAACAAGCCGATGTGACACTTAGGTGCATGCAGGCTCTAGTTCGGGCCCAGGCTCGAGCCAGAGCTCAAGCTGCTGGGACCACAGAGTGCCCTGTAGCATCTAGAAACCAAGCTGGCATTGTCAAAAAGTCTGAGGTACCATGAAATTATTTTCTAAACAATGTTGTTTTTCGCATTTAGAGTGTAATTATTAGTTACCATTTACCAAGCTAATGTTTTTTTTTTTAATTTTACTGGATAGGGTGGATGGTGCAATAGTCATGGAACAGCAGAAGAATTGAGGACAAAAGAACAAATGAAACAAGATGGTGCCATTAAGAGGGATAGAGCTAAGGCTTATGCCCTTTATCAACAGGTAATGATTTTTTTGCTATTTTGGAATATTTGTAGTGTGTGTTCACTTGCTTATTAGTAACATGATACGTTTTTTCGTTTGTTCTTTAGCAACAAAGAACGAATCCAAACAACTTACTAGGTAAGAATAAGGTTGGTTCTCCAAGATCAGGCAAAGAAAACTCTGAATGGAGCTGGTTAAATGGATGGATGGCTGCTAAATCATGGGAAACCAATGATTCACATAAAGTTTCATCTGAAATAAAGAGTTTTGACGACCGCAGTGTTAAATCTTGTTCGTATTCTACTGAACATGACTCACTAAAGATTAGAAAAAATCTAGTTTCAACCCGGGTCTCTACCAAACCGTTTATCTCAAGCCCATTAACACAATCATCATCAACAAACCCGTGTTCTGGTTCTGTGTTTGATGACACTGCAATCATCAACAATTCGTCGTCTTCAACTTCAGAAACCCGTCTATCTAGCAAAAGTGGCAGTAAAGAGGGGAGTGTAAGCAAACCGAGTTATATGAGTCTCACTGAGTCCATCAAAGCTAAAAGGCGATCTCATGGTAAAAAGCCGAGTCCACTTTCAAAGGGGGTAACAGCAAGGAGAAGTGACACTGATCTTTACTCAGCAGAATTAGGTAAAGATTTGTATCCACCTATGTTTATTGATAAATATGATGAAGTCAGAAGCCGAAGGGGTTAAAAGACAAATCCAAGTACTAAGCAAGATTGGAAATTTGGTTAGTGTTTTATGCTTAGAGTTCAACAGCTTGTTGTGTTACTTGTTTTGGGTAGATTCAGATGAAAGTCAGTTGAGATATTTAACTTTTGGGTTTCTGTTTTATATACTGATATGATTTGTTGAGAAATTGTCTTAATGTTATTATTGATCTTTAAAGAAATTGTAAGGTTAATGCTATTACTTATTACTTTCATGACATGTTAGAAGTCTCTAAGTTCCCTTATGTTGATGCATTGCTTGCGGTTAATGCTATTCCAAAATATAGTTCTTGCTATTTCCGTCCCGGACGAAGGGGGTTGATGGACGGTGGCGGTGAAGGGAGATGGCTACAATGGGTGGAGGCGGTGGTTGTGGTGTTGGGTGGAGGTGGTGCTTGAATGTGTGGTAGGGGTGGACAATGGTGGTGCATGTTTTGACTCCCCCCCCCCCCCCCCCCCCCCCCCCTGACTTGTAATTCCAAATATATTTGACTGTTGATGATCATTAGCCTTGGTCCTTATAATCCCCCTTGACTAAATGATATTATGTTAGATGTTATATTTTGTCTTCGTAAATACATCCCAAAAAACAAAAACCTCGAAGTCTTTCATATCATATCTCTCTCTCTCAAACATAGTCCTTCAAGATTAATTCGAGATTACAACTGAATGGACAACTCCCCCTTAGGTAAGCTATACGCCTGACCTAAATGTTTTAAGTTCAACCCCAATAATGCCCCATAAATTGGCGTGATTATACTAACGTTGCTGAAAAGGATGAAGGGGCTTGAAGTTTTGGTTTTGTGTGATCTTTGCCACTTGTCCTATATGATTTGTGGAGGGACATTATTTGACGAGCCAAGTGTTGGAAAAAATACAACAAAAAATATGTCAAAAGTGGCTTTAGATTATTAAAAGTTAGGAAATCTTGCATTTTTTTTTAACTTTATGTTTTTTTATCGTAATTGTTTTTATTTATATTAGTATATATTTTAAGTTTATATTAATTATATATTACTTTGAGATAGAATTAAAAATAATAATAATAATAATAATAATGTTAAAAAATAAATAATTAATAAGAAAAGAGAGGAGTGTTGTCTCCACATCCTTGGCTATATACCCTCCTTGTTTACGTGTAAGATGATGTGGAGGGTAATACTTCATAGTCCATTTGAAATGTGTCCACAACCACCGCCTAACTACTTGTCAAATATTGTTTGTGGTCCCCACTTGAAAAGTAAGTTTAACACAAGTGATGACACAGGTGATGATTTGTTAAACCTAAATTTTTTGGGTCCAATATAAAAGTTGTAAATTCACTTGCACTATTATTGTTCATCTTGAAATTTAGAAACCTATCTAAATATTTGCAAATCCACACAACAATATTGGTCGATCTTTGCAAACCTTTAACTCACAGTGCATAATTATTTGTTAATAAAGTTGAACCCCACGTGTAATCCAAAAAGACTTTTTTAGTTCTGGCCCAAAATAACTCGTTAATGGTTTGAAACAAAACTTCAGTCCAACAAACAACAAAAATATAATATCTAGCTCAAAGTCAATTATTCCAAATGAAATACCCTTTGGCAAAACTAACTGATCGCTGGAAGCTAGTAACTGGTGGCTCAAAACCGGTAGGTAGCTGTAGCTTTTAAAAATATTTTGGTGTTTGACAGAGTACATAAAATGTTTAATAAAATGTATAAAATTACCAAAATGGGCATAATAAAATTAAGTAAAATTATATATTTTTTCTCCTTTTACATGTATTATAATATGTATTAAAAAAGTTTAAAAGGTTACACATACGATTTTGAGTTTTTTGCTTTTTTAGTGGGGGAATCCAACTTCTTTGCGCATTTGGTAGGTGTCAGAATCCATTTTGGGATTTTGGTGAATCCGCAATCTGTGATTGCGGTTTGGGATGAGTTGCACAAGCTTGGAGTTTGCATGATTGCTGACTGGGATAAAGTGCATATGTGGCATAATGCGTTGGAGCTTTGAAAATAATAATATGCATGTTTATGAAACCGCAAGTTGAGGTTGCAGAATTGACGCCTCTGTAACAAACAAATAACACCACTTTCAATTATTATTTTTTCTCGTACTGCAACCAACATTGTCGTTTGAACTTTGAATGGAGGAGAGACCAAAAACTGAGCTGATATCAATACCACCAACACCACGGTGGCAATGCCGGAGATACAAACGTTGTCAAGGCGTATGTCTAAGGAAGGTGGGAAGTCATCGACGACGTGGATACCGACGTCGTTTATATCACCAAGGTTTTTTAGTTCGATTGGTACGCCAATGAAGAGAGCGTTGGTGAACATGGAAAGGGTATTTAGAGGAAGTGGGCATCTAATGAAGCTAAACCCACAAGATGCATGGCTTCCGATCACTGAGTCACCCAATGGTAATGCACATTATGCGAGATTTCATAATCTTAACGTTGTTGTTGGCTTCCAGACTCTTGTTTTGCCTATTGCTTTCTCTTTTCTCAGTTGGCAATTACTTTTCAACCTGAGCTTGCGGTTTCATCCTAGTCACATTCGTCCATCCATCACCTAGACACCTTTATCTAGTCATCATCCATGTCATCCTAAACTGCAACCTAAGATTGCGGTTACACCAAAAGTCCAAATCGATCTTTCACAATCTTCATTTGCACAAATAATTTGTACTGTAGTACTAAAAAACAAAAAACTCTACATCAATTTCTCTGTTCATCTATATTCTATGAATTGATGGTCTGATTTCGACAACATACACATGTCATGTGCATGAATTGAAAGTAAGATAAATAAAAATATCAAGACGCTTTGTGAGACAAGATCATCTCCCTCGTATCATTTTCACCCAACAAATCAAATACAGAAATACATCATCAAAATTGACACAAAGTGAAATGTCAATTCAAAGGTAGCAAAATGCTCGTACAGTTAGAAATGTCAATTTTCCATGAAGAGTTCTCTTGGAGACATATGTCTCCGCTAAAGCTCTTTCTGAAGTTTGTTGTCGTAGGTTAAACCGTCCTTAATGACAATTCATCAGAGGTGACGGCCTGACGGGTCAGTATTAACGACGAAAGGCGTTAGCGGCGATGTTTTGGCATTAACTACAATAGCGGTGACGCATTTAGCTGCGACAACGGTCTCCACTATTGTTGCTTTTCTTTGTAGTGCATGCGCATGTGCATATTACAAAAAAAATGTGATATACACATCCAATTCAGGCACAAGTGCACAACACAATATACGCATATGTCAATTTCATATGTTATACACCATTCAAACTAACCAATTTCCAATATGCACCACCTCATCCTACACAATGAACATAATAAAGTGAAACCAGAAAAATAGTGGTGACTTTTGGGTACATGTGTGTCATCAGTATTAAGGCATCTATTAGGATTAAGGTTTGGATTGCATAGTTGTTATTTCGCAGTGATCGAATACAAAGGTGACCGTGGCACATTGACTCCAAAACGGAGGAGCAATATTATGCAAGAACCACCGGTACGTTGCGGCAGGCTGTAGGTCGAAGTAGCAGAGATAAAGAATGATTAAATTAGGATTCCATTTGCATGTATATATCTGAATTGAGAATTAACGTCCCCAATGGACCCTCAGGCCTCATTTCCATTTTTATACCTATGTATAATGGTCCATTGAATTCCACTATATATGCATATACATGTAAATGTACATGTGTATGCGCACACTAGCTTATATAGACACATATTCACTAATCATTATATTTATATGATGACACACAAATACACATGAATGAACTTTTCTAAAATATGAAAGTATGTGTGTTACAACTATATCACAATGCATACACAAAATCCTCATAAGAACTAGGGATATTTGTTTCTCATCTCGTTGATTGGTTCCCAAATTTTAATGCGTTCAATATGTCATAAACCACTATAGTCTTATCTAATGCTGTGAGATTCATCTCGTTAAACATCTTCTCAAGCATGGCACACATGAAACATGTGAATTCCTTTCATCTTTTCATTTAGATCAAGACGATAAGAAACTTCTCCAACTTTTTTAAATATGTTATAGAAAAGTCGAATACAAAGTTTTCACTATGATTAATCCGAATGAATCCCTTGAATTAATAGGAAACCTTAACATCACAAAATCAATGATCTCGATCATACTCAAACCCAATTTGTTTTCTTCTGGAGCTAATTAACATTATTTTTCGTCGATCTTAGTTGTCATCAATAGATCACGAGTCAATTAAATCACTTTATCTTATTTACATATGTGGTAACATCTATTTAAACCATCTCCCTTTGACTAACCTCACCCCAACACACGAGTGTTGTACCTTTTAACATGTCAATCCTTATGTTTAACTTACTATTTTAACACAACAGTGAGTGTTACTCTATCTCAAGATACGATCTCACCGATAAACAACTCAACAAGCTTATTAATCTTTAAATTTTCACGCATCAGTAAGAAATGATCACGTTTAATTGTTAATCTTTCAATGCTCATCTATATTTGGCGTCATGATTTCATAATGCCTTTGTCATATCTTGATAATATCCAAGGTACGTGGTATGTTCCCAATTCACATCAAAATTTCTAAATGCTCAATCTTCCATAAGATGTTTTATGTTCGGATCATTGACTAAACAAGTCAAAAATATTTCATCATATTAGGGGTTGTTTGGTAGCCTTTTAATGATTTTATTAAGAGATTACCTGTGAATCATCAGTGACATATTGTTTTCGGTTTACTGAAAAGACATCTCTCAATGGGTAAGTTTTTAAACATGCTGACTGATTCAGAAGCTACCAGTTAATCGGTCAGACCTCTTAATTAATGGCTTAACACAATGCTACCAAACATCCCCTTAATCTATCAATAATCTTCTTTCAAATCGTTGTACATTTTAGTGCATCATGGATGTCCCTTGTTGCTTACACAAATATATATAGTTTATACAAAAGCTCGATAAAGATAGCAACAGATTGGAAGAAAGAAAGAGAAAGATGGGAAAAGAGAAAGTGAGAGGTATCCAATACCTCCTTAAAGAAGCATTAGTTCTAACTTCTAAGGTCATTCCAAGAGGTTTGTGGAGCAAAGCAACAAGAGCTTCAACTATCTGACTTTTTTGTTTCTTTGTGTAGCATTAGGCTACATTTTTTGGGACCACAAATATATTTTTTTTTATCAAATTGGCAAAATGTATGTAAAAATAACTTAAAAATTTAACGCTTTCATTTTCTCTTCATTTGATTTAATTATTATTATTAATGTTACCATTAAAATGTTGAAAAAAATCAGATCATCAACTTAATAAAACTGGAATGGCACATCAATGATTTTAATATAAGTATATATAACTGGTAATGCAGGCTTTATAATAAAAAGAAAAAGAAAGTTAACCCATTACCAAAAATAATTGGAAACTAAACCATTAAAAAATTTGGTTCCTTTTCTCAACATTAACCAGTTTTAGTTAGTAAAAAATAATAATTATATATTATTCTTGTATTTTATTTTGGATTGTTTTTTTCTGGATTTTTAATTAATTAATCTCTGGATGTACCAGATGTATGGTACTGCAATAATGACCCCCTGCGTTGGGTCACTTTCCATTTCCACCATTCTTTAGATCTGAGTTCCTTTTTCAGATTTACGTTATACAAAAAAATACTTGGGTTTATTAAATTTGTTGTTGTGTAAATTAACATAAAAAATACGAGTTCCACAAAACTTCTCGACTCCGTTATATCATAGAGTGATCGAAGCATTTTAGAGTTTTTTTATTTAGAGTTAAAAAAAAATTAAAATAAGTTCTAAATTTTGTGAGGTTTTAAAGATTCGGTTATAACAAGGTAGACACTTTTTCTCTGGAGAAAATCATGTGTGTTACTAGTAAAGTTGGGTATTATGATTAAACTATGCACGGATCAAACAATTTTGTAAATAAACCAAAATTAGTACACGGCTTAGTCGTATTGTTATACATAAGATCCACATTCCTAACTACGTGCCTTAGGGACGACGGGGCGTTACCAGCAAAGGGGGCTGGTACCCCACTACTAACTACCCCCATGACTTCACTGCCAACGATGAGCAGGGTAGTGGATTCCATGAAGGCTGCTGGTACCCCATTTCCGTCCGTGAGATATATCACGGTTTGCAGAGGAGAGAGAGAGACTCGGGTGGTGCTGCCGGTAAATGGGGTTCACCAGGTAGTGGTGTGCTGGTAGTTTAGGTGGCGGGCTGCGATTGGCGCAAAGGAGGGCACCTGGATTCTTCACTGTGTGCTCCATTATATTCGTGTTGGCTACACAAGTCAAAAGAGATTCGTTGGCAACAAGATTTGTAGTTTAGACGTTATAAGTGAAGATCTCAGTCATTGGTCACCTATCATGAAATCAAGAAGGAAAACATAGTGTGGCAAACATTTCATGACATATATATCACAAAGGCCACTTCACACATAGATAACTAATTGTTCGAGTCAACAACGGGTTAGTGATGGATTTTTAAGTGATAGTTTGCTAACGGATCGTTGTTGGTTGCTTCCCCTAGAGTTTTTCACCGTGGTTGTTTGTGAGATGTCTAATCTGAGTGTAATCTATTTGTGATCATCAGCAAACTATAAAAAAAAATTGTTCCTTATAAAAATTTTGCATGGTTCACACCCAGGATGATTACATTGATTAATGTTATTTCCAGTTTTTGTCGAATCATGTAAAAATGTTTAATAGTGAAATAAATTAATTTTAATCGTCTTTTAATTAGCTATTTAACCGTTACGACTATTTTTTTTTTTTAATTATGTTTTCTACAACAGCTTATGTTTTAAAGAGTCAATTATTCTACAGAAGGATATAATTTGGCCTTGTGTTACCGGATAGGCGGGCAGTGTAAAACCGTGTCCTTACTCATAACTTATAAGGTCAAAGGTTACAGTGGGTCTTCAGGCAGAAGTTTTCTCTAAAAATGGTGGTAGCGCCATCTACGTTCCATGTACGTTCGCGAGCGATGGTGAGCTTTTACCATTGGTTTTACCCATATAGTGTAACCCAACCCCGGTCCTTCCTTGTCGACTTTAATTGATCATATTTTGTGGGTAATTTAATTAACCACCTTGCTGAACCTTTGCCTACTGTAACTTGGTTTTTACTCTTAATGTTACTTAATGTTAAGTTATAGTTTTATATAAAAAAATGTGAAAGATACTTGCCATAAATGACCTAGAGCTAGCGGAGGTATAAAGAAATAACGCCTGATTAGACCGAACTGAATCAATATTAATAGCATCTAGATGTTAATCCATTATAACGTTGATAACTTTTTTTAAGAAAATGGCAACTTTTTGGTATACCAATCAAAACAAAGAGTTTGGTGTAGTGGACCAAATTTGTTTGTAACTAGTAAATTACGCGTCGCGCTAAGCGCGGCGTAGAAACATAACCGGCGCTGATTAGTGAAAAGCTACAGATTTTTCCGACGAACAACGGAGTTACACAAAACGAAATTGCGAGGGTCTGCTAATTGGATAACACAACATAGAGAGTCGTATTGTTCTGTCGGTACACTGGTGCGCGTTGCACCGAGCAAAGCAGCTAAACCGCTTGAAAAAGAGGATTTAGCATTTTCGTAATTACCGAATAAATAAAAGGTTTTTATTTTGCAGGGCGTTTTCATAATTAAATTGGAATTGAAGGTTTTTTATTTTGAAATAAAAAGAATAACAAAAAAGAAAACATTATAGCGAAAGCGACGTTCGCTACAGTGTTTTCTTGGATGTGAATTGTTATATATACAATTTTTTATTTGTCTAAAGTTCGAGAGTGTTTCAAAATTAAAGTAAATTAAAATCGTATTGACAGTTATAAAACTGATGATTTTTTTAAAGGCTTAGTTTACTGGAAATCTTTGTACAACCCTAACCTAGCGGTCTCAAGTTTGAATCCCTACCCAGACACCGGTGTCTTCCTTGCCTAAGCTCAAACCGTCACGGCGAATTTTTTTGTGGTGTGCATGGATTGAACCTGTGATATACCCACAAGATGACAAATTGCCCTATGAAGACTCGCTTTCGCTACGGCTCCGGTATGTTCCTTAACATAGCCACTGCCTATGAGTCGCCGGCTCATTCTTCAACAGGCACGCGGTCAGAGCCCCGGGCTCCTCCCACTGCTTGGGAGCTTACGGTTTCATGTTCTATTTCACTCCTCGATGGGGGTTCTTTTCACCCTTCCCTCACGGTACTACTTCGCTATCGGTCACCCAGGAGTATTGATGTGTCGTAAAACACATCTAAATTCCTATGCATTTTGTAGTCATTTTCTGGTCTTTTTATTAGTGTTATTATTAGTTTTAGGCTTGTACTTGTCTGTTTAATTTATTTTAGCGTTTTATTAAATTTTTATTACTTTTGTGTTATTTTTTAGTATTTATGTATTTATTTTATATTTTGTAGGTGTTCATGCACTTTGGAGCGTAGACGAGAAACTTTGGTTGAGTCAAGAACACCCGAGTTAGAAACTTAGTATATAATAATAATAATAATTAAAAAAGAAAAAAAAGAAAAATTGCGTGGACCGTAGCCCAAGCCAAACAAAACCTAAACAAATTGAAATTCAAAGAAAGGTCGGTCACATCCATATATGGATATGGAGTTTATATTTATTTGGACGGCAACAGATTGATTTCAAAAAGATATCCATTCATTCGACAAAGAGGATATTCAAGGAGCTACAGGTGATCGAACATAATAGCTTTGAAGGGGAGAAGGTCCCGGGCACGTTAAAGAACAATATTCAAGGAGACTCGGGTTTGGTTTAGTTTTCGTTTATTATTTTTATAGACATGGTTAAAACTATTTTTATTTATTTTGTCATGATGTTTTTAAATATTATAGGCTAAACCTTTTATTGGTGACTTGGGATGATGAACTAGATTATGGCTTTTAATTAAAGACTTATGTTTTTCGTTTTGGATGTGTTGGGTTACATGATTTAATTTTTATGTTTGATTTTGAATATTTGTGTACTGCGCTTTGTGATTTGATTACTTGTTTATTGGTTTTGATGTTCTAGGCATATAGGAATATTCCCTAGATCTAGAAATCATTCTAGTTTGATTAACTTAGGTTGTTGAGCTAGTTCTTGCAGTTAGGAATAGCGCAAGTTTAACAGGTTTTTAAAATCAATTAGCTAAGATGTGCAATCCCTTCCCGAAGGTTAGGAATATAATTCGGGATTGCTAGGTTGACTAACTAGGCATTGTTTGGTAGTTTGGTTATCGCTGGGGCGAGACCGGTTACTTATTCATGTTTAGAGTTTTCCTAGGATTTCATTCATATTAGTTAAGTCTGCTTTGCAGTTTGGGAGTTTTCGATCCAAGAGTGGTTGATTAAAGGATTACTGTGGGATTTGGTTTCGCTGGGGCGATCCACTTTCATTTTAGCATCTCAATACTTGTCCCGCCTTGAGTCTAGTCGACTATCCTTGACAGGAGGTTTATTAGGTGAGAACAGGGTCTCCAATCGGATTACTTAAGTCAGCTTTTATAACCAGTCTAGGGATTCTACCGAAGTTACCAGTCTTCTCCTCACTAGAGTTCCAAACCAGTTCGTCAGCTTTCGTTTATTTCCAGTTTCTTGGTTAATTAGTAATTTAGTTTTAATTAATTTTAATTAATTTATTTTAGTAATTTAGTTTTAATTAGTTTTAATTTCAGTTTAAACCCTCAATCAATCAATTTAATAATAATAATATATCAGGTAATTCATTAAGAGTAATTTCAAAAGTGTTAGATAAAGTCCTTAGGTTCGATACCTGGTCTTGCCTACTTGCTACTTGCGATTGGTACACTTGCCGATAGTGTGTGGTTTTAGAAGAGTCTAGGATTTTAACTTGATCAATTTATTTATATACTTATTTGCACACATCAAGTATTTAGCCTTGCAAGGTGGTCCTTGCCGATTCACACGGGATTCCACGTGCCCCAAGCTATCGGTCCCAAGTTAAAACTCAAAACTTTTTTTTTTTTGAAATATCAACTTCATCCACACCAAACCGGCAAAGTCTTCAAAGTGAGGATCACCGCCAAAAATTACATCACATACAATGGGTATTTGATCCAACTATTTCAAGACAATCCTTAAACTTAGATCCATGTTTTAACAAAAAACGACATTCTTTTGATATTGGCCATAACTATTCTACCCGACGTCGCCTTATTTTGAAAAATCTTCTCATTTCTCGCTAGCCAAATACACCAACACGAAACCATTATGATACCGTGAACAATAGGTCTTCCCCATCTTTTTTCTTCGAGCTCTTTATAAGATACCGTCAACTCTTTAACCCCAAAAGTTAAGATTGGACTTAATCGGCACCATTGGGCAACTGCATACCGAACTTCTTGGGAAAAAGAACAGCCCGTGAAAATATGCTCCACAGACTTGTCACACCAATCACACAACACACATATCATCGGACCCACCTCAACATTTCATTTTGCTAGCTCTACTTTAACAGGCAGCCGACACATCTCCACCTTCCAAACCAAAACGTTACACTTACCCGCTACCCAAGAGACCCATTTTAAAACAAAGCCAACCTGCGTGTTTCGATCCCGCTGTGACAGCTCTTTCACATTCTTCACACTGAAATCGTTCTTATGATCTGCAGACCACCTCCAACTGTCTTTATTTTCTACAGTAATGTAATGCGAGAGTTGTTGGTCGGTGAAACTGACCTCTCGTTCGCATCCGGCATCATAATGAACCTGCAACGCCTGTCTGTTAAACCTGCAGCCTTGATTTGAACGCTCCAGCCTATCAGAAACGCTACAATACTTGGATTTATCTTTCTAAAAAAGGCACGGACATGAGTTGCATAAAGGCGAATCCCCTAACCAAGTGTCAAACCAGAAACGCACCGTATCCCCACGCCCCACAGTCGCTTTTATGTTCCATAATTGGAGCCGATTATCACAGGAAAGGGAGTTAACCGTCTTCACAATCGTTTTCCAAGCACCTTCAATTTGCTGATTCAGAGGAAGAAAGTAATACGACCTCCCATAAATAAAGTCTTCAACTTCCAACCCGATAATTGTTTCTCAAAAACGTCAATAATCTTCCTCCAATTATTGCATATATGCATGTTAGTGCCGACCCTAATTCCCAAATAGTCAAAAGGAATTGTTCCACGCATACACCCCAAGGCCACCGTATTGTACTCTATGTCTTGATCATCTTGCCCAATTCCGAAAAGATTGGACTTATTTAAATTAATCTTGAGACTTGAGTACACGTAAAAACATCAGAGAATCTGAGCCAAAGCCTCCGCATTTCCATCGTCTCCTTTCCCCACAATCATAGCATCATCGGCATAGAATAAGTGGGTTAATTCTCAACTATCATCGCAAGCTTTATACCTTTGAATTCTCCCAACGCACACACTTTTTCTATCATACAAGAAAGCACTTCCATCACGATTAAGAACAAGAACGAGGATAGAGGGTCGCCTTGGCTAAGACCCTTTTGGGCATTAAACTCAAAATTTGGTCCTTGTTGACAAGAACCGCCGATCTAGAAGACTTTAGAACCCCAAGAATCCAATATATCCATTTCGCCGTAAAGCCCATTTGTTGCATAATAGACAGCATGAAAAGCTAATTAACATTGTCGTAGGCTTTTTCGAAGTCTATTTTGAAAGAAAAAAAAAAGCTTTATATATTTTCCTCTTCAACCACGTTAGAACTTCATTAACCACCAAAGGATCGTAAAGGATGAACCGATCTTTCAAAAATGCCGATTGTGTTTCGGAATTCACCATATGCAACACCTTTTTAATTCTTTCCGCCAACACTTTCGATATTATCTTACTAATAATTCCTATAAGTGTAATAGATTGATAATCCTTAAGAAGTGTCGGATTGTCAACCTTAGGAACCAAAGTAATAAATGCCGAGCTACAACCCTTGCTTATTTTCCGGTGTCATAAAAGTGGTCGAAAATGTCTATGAAATCTTCTTCCAACAAATGCCAATAGTTCTTAACAAAACGAAAATTAAAACTCAAAATGACAAGTACATGACTAATCACATATAGTTTGGTAAAAAAGACTTGGAGTTAAAAGTTAATCAACTATAAGAAAAATGATCATTAATACAAATGAGTTTTTTTTAAGAAACGTGTAAATATGTTGGTGGCCAGCTGCTATATAGAACATAGTTTGAGACTGTGAGTTCCAAATAGTAACACTATTCAACATGTACCTTAACATGCGAATTAACTTAAGGTATGTTAAGATGATAATGCGTAGTAATTTATTTATTAGCAAGCATAAAATTACTTGCATGGTATATATGCAAGAAGTGGGAAACTTGCTCAAGTAGCAAAAAGCTATTATACGAAAATGTCGTGTAATATTTTTAATTTTGTTATTAGACTCCCGTATATTATTTATTTCACTTTTGTTGAGAGGCATGAAGTGACATGTGACAATCACGTTAGCGCAGGTTGGGGAGATTCTCACAGGCATGGGGGCAAAAGGTGACAGCGAGGTGGAGGTTGTAGTTGGTTCTTAGGTTATGGATGATTTTTTATTGCTTGTTTGACTTTTTTGTTTTTTTATTGATTGATTGACTTTTTTTTAAATCCACGCCACCACCGCCCCGCGATCTTTTGAGGGTTGAATGGAGTTGAAGTGACTGCAAAATGTCGTTTCATGCTTCCTTTCACTCCCTAATCACACAGTATAGTATTATAGTGTAACTGCAAAAACTAAGGGTTATCATGGTGGTGGGACCCTTGATTGTTGGGAATATCAACTTTCGGAATGGCATTGGGCTATCCAATGTGGTGAACCTTTACCGTAGATGAAATCTAGAAATTTAGGTGTTAAAAGTTTTCTAGGAGTACGTGTTCAACTAATTAAACTAATAGAACACATGTTTAGTGGTCGGGTCCAGCAACAATTTTTTTTAACGGTAAATACCGTAAATTAGAATGATTGATAGACTACTGGAGTATCATTGTGTCAGTAGCAAAAACACCCGAACATATTAATTTTCACTAGTCAATAATGGTTACACACTAATTCAGAAAGAAACCCATTAAATTTGAGAAAAACCCCTTGTGGATATCTAACAGATTACCAAATTGTTCGTCAGCCTTATCTCACTCCAAAGATGTTATTAGGCTATAATGTTATTAATCATAAGACCATTTTAAACTAGTAAACGTATCTTCAGCCTTAATTCATTAAGTCTTTGTTATTTATCAAAGTAGTTCTAAATAGGGCTACAACCGAATTGAACGAACACGAATAAGGCATTGTTCGTCTTCATTTGTTAAGAAAATTATGTGTTTACAAACAGTTCATGAACACTTGCTGGACATATATTATGTTCGTGTTCATTTGTTAAGAAACAGTTGTGTTCGTTTATTAATTTTGTTCATGAACGCACATGAACACAAATGAACATTAATGAACACAAACAAGGGTTCATAAACACAAAGAAATGTTCGTAAATGGAAACAAAACCAAACGGACATATATTAACTTTCGAATAAGGTCGAATTCACATATATTAAGATATTAGCTAGATCTACTAAAAATATAACTTAATTATCTAAACATACTTAATACTTAACATAATATAGGTAAACATAATAAAGTAGTGTCTAAAAAAATTAAATGTGCATCGGAGGTGAATAGAGGACAACGTCAGAGGTGCATGGCGGTGGGCATCGCAGGTGGAGAGCGTCGACGCTAGAAGATAGAAACATATAATGAGCGTGGATACTAAAAGTAGGTTTATTAATCTCATATAGTTACATATTTACCTCCCGTATATTATTTATTTATTTGGGTAAAATAAAAGAAAATAAAAATCTATAAGAATTAAGCACCTAATTTACTATCGAACATAAACTAACACGTTACCGAACGTCCACGAACATAAATGAACGAAAACAACCTTTGTTCATGTTCGTTCATTTAACTAAATGAACAAAAAAATTTACTTGTGTTCGTTGTTTTGTTAAACGAACGAACGAACACGAACGAACTTCTCTCCGAACGGTTCATGAACTGTTTGCTAAAAGTTTAGTTCATTTGCAGCCCTCATTTTGAAGACTTTATTAATTCTAAGTCTACAGTTTCAAATGTTTATTAAATACACTACTTTGGTCAGTACGATGCGCTAAACACTAAGATTGTCCATTGTGATCCGCAAGCGAGCCTCGGTGCGAGCAAGGTTTCAGTCTGATGCTCACCTTCAGCCGCAACAGCCCTGGCGCAAGCACATGTGAATAGCTCCAGCACGAGCACACACGACGGTTTTATTATATTATTATTATTATTAGTAGTAGTGGTAGTGGTAGTGGTAGTGGTAGTGGTAGTGGTAGTGGTAGTGGTAGTGGTAGTGGTAGTGGTAGTGGTAGTGGTAGTGGTAGTGGTAGTGGTAGTGGTAGTGGTAGTGGTAGTCGTAGTGGTAGTCGTAGTCGTAGTGGTAGTCGTAGTGGTAGTCGTAGTCGTAGTCGTAGTCGTAGTCGTAGTCGTAGTCGTCGTCGTAGTCGTCGTCGTCGTCGTCGTCGTCGTCGTCGTCGTGGTCGTCGTCGTGGTCGTCGTCGTGGTCGTCGTAGTGGTAGTGGTAGTGGTAGTGGTAGTGGTGGTGGTAGTGGTGGTGGTGGTGGTGGTGGTGGTGGTGGTGGTGGTAGTGGTAGTGGTAGTGGTAGTGGTAGTGGTAGTGGTAGTGGTAGTGGTAGTGGTAGTGGTAGTGGTAGTAGTAGTAGTGGTAGTAGTAGTGGTAGTAGTAGTAGTAGTGGTAGTGGTAGTAGTGGTAGTAGTGGTAGTGGTAGTAGTGGTGGTAGTGGTGGTAGTAGTAGTAGTGGTAGTAGTGGTCGTAGTGGTAGTAGTGGTAGTAGTGGTAGTAGTGGTAGTAGTGGTAGTGGTAGTGGTAGTAGTGGTAGTGGTAGTGGTAGTAGTGGTAGTAGTGGTAGTAGTGGTAGTAGTGGTAGTGGTAGTGGTAGTGGTAGTGGTAGTGGTAGTGGTAGTAGTGGTAGTGGTAGTGGTAGTGGTAGTGGTAGTGGTAGTGGTAGTGGTAGTGGTAGTGGTAGTGGTAGTGGTAGTGGTAGTGGTAGTGGTAGTGGTAGTCGTAGTCGTAGTGGTAGTCGTAGTCGTAGTGGTAGTAGTCGTAGTGGTAGTAGTCGTAGTGGTAGTAGTCGTAGTGGTAGTAGTCGTAGTGGTAGTAGTCGTAGTGGTAGTAGTCGTAGTGGTAGTAGTCGTAGTGGTAGTAGTCGTAGTGGTAGTAGTCGTAGTGGTAGTAGTCGTAGTGGTAGTAGTCGTAGTCGTAGTAGTCGTAGTTGTAGTAGTCGTAGTAGTAGTAGTCGTAGTCGTAGTAGTCGTAGTCGTAGTAGTCGTAGTCGTAGTAGTCGTAGTCGTAGTAGTCGTAGTCGTAGTAGTAGTAGTTGTAGTAGTAGTAGTAGTAGTCGTAGTAGTAGTAGTAGTAGTAGTAGTAGTAGTAGTCGTAGTAGTAGTAGTAGTCGTAGTAGTAGTAGTAGTAGTCGTAGTAGTAGTCGTAGTAGTCGTAGTAGTCGTAGTAGTCGTAGTAAGTAGTCGTAGTAGTAGTAGTAGTAGTCGTAGTAGTAGTAGTAGTAGTAGTCGTAGTAGTAGTCGTAGTAGTCGTAGTAGTAGTCGTAGTAGTCGTAGTAGTCGTAGTAGTCGTAGTAGTCGTAGTAGTAGTAGTAGTAGTCGTAGTAGTAGTCGTAGTAGTCGTAGTAGTAGTCGTAGTAGTCGTAGTAGTCGTAGTAGTCGTAGTAGTCGTAGCAGTAGCAGTAGTAGTAGCAGTAGCAGCAGCAGCAGCAGCACGCAGCAGCAGCAGCTAGCAGCAGCAGCAGCAGCAGCAGCAGCAGCTAGCAGCAGCAGCAGCAGCAGCTAGCAGCAGCAGCAGCAGCAGCAGCAGCAGCAGCAGCAGCAGTAGCAGCAGTAGCAGTAGTAGTGTAGCAGTAGCAGTAGCAGTAGCCCTTTTATTAACTATATATATAGTATATATATATATAACAAATATAACCAGACAATCAAAGAACAAGAACAATCACAAATAACAGACACAACACCACATAAGACACCAGACAATATGGCCAATACCGGTCCACCCTAACCCGGTCAGTGCCTCTAGACACAAACAATAAAACCAAGAGAATGGAACGATCTCACCAGACAACTCGTAGCCTGTAACCTTCACTTAGGGTTACACGACCAGAGAGCAATCAGCACAGCTATCCAGCCCAAACCACGAACCAGAACCAATATCCAGAGTCACCAGCCAACAATCGTTGACAAACCTAGATCTACAAGGAATACCAATGAAAGTAATAGACAAGATCTAGAAAGATCAGATCTACTACTGATAATACCAAAAAATAGTAATAAACCAAATCTACAGAGATTAGATCTATTACAAACACTAAAACCAGGTCAAGATCTATGAATCAAGATCAAAACCCTAATAACCAAAAGCACAGACACCACAAACAACGGAAGACTTAAAAAACACCAGAATCAAAGAGCCTTCAGCTCTGATACCATGTAGAAATTTAGGGTTTGTACCAAAACAACAAACAACAAACAACAAACTAAAAGAAACAAAGACTGAAAGTAAAGAACAACAGATGTAGGCGACAAAACAAAGTGACAAAATCTTATTTAGCCAACCCAAAACTTGCCCCCCAAGAACCCTAGATCTCAGATAATCACTGAGATCAAACAACCACACAAATACAAAGTCTTCTACAAGATCTACTGATGATTTAGATCAGTAGATCAAGAGAGAAATAAGGAAATACAAATACAAAGAGATTATACCTACAAACCCTAATACAAACCAGAGAACTACGACTATGAGATAACAAAACAAAGAGAGACTAAACTGCGAACGTAAACAAACAAGGCTTTATATAAGCCAGCTCAGAAGCTTCGAGATATAAACCAACGCTCCAGATCGATCCAATCCAACGGCTACAAACAAGCCCTGCAAAATATCTCACCAAACTCTTATAACAACCCAGTTCACAAAAGGTTCAACAAAAGGTTCAATAAGAGTTCAATAAGAGTTCACCAGTTTATATTCTCAACATATAAAACCAACACTAAGCCCAACATAACAGCCCATTAAGTAATTGAATTAGAGTGTTATTGGACTAAACCAACTAGCCCAACATATTTTAACAGATTGACAATGCATACAACGTAGAATTAGTGTATACTTCTAAATGTCTTGTTGTATTTGAACTTGATAAATCTCATTTTGCGTGACTATGTAATTTTAAAACAAGATGAAAACTGAAAGCTCACCACAAATCTAATTTGGTAATTTCTAGAATGGCTAACTCACACATTTGTTAATCCTTTAAAATCTACCTACTATGACATTTGACTAATGGGTTGATTGATAGTCATTTAACATTAAGATGCTACATTGCTACCTATGAATTTGACATAAACAAAGTGTTTTTAAAAGACACCTCTTAATAAGCAACTTTTAAAAATTTGCTTACCAATATCTTTTTATATATAAAAACCAACAAGTTTTACAAGTAGGCAACAGGTAAATGGGCAATAAGTTACGCCACTACCCCCTTTTAAATATTAAAACCTACTCTATTAAAAATCAAACGTGTGTCCTTGACCACTAGAGAGTTATTCTTAATAATCATACATGTTTTTAATGACTTTAACATAAGGTTGCCAAACAACCTCTATACCTTTTAACCACTTGATATCGTTATCCTTGCAAGATCTTTGATGTCTGATTAGTTTTGCTTTGGGGCGATTTTTGTGATTTCTGTAAATGTTGGGTGATTGTGAATAATATACTCCGTTTGTTTGGTCAAAAAAAGATTAGTTTTGCTAATGTTTCGTCCCCTAAAAGAAGCGTACCTATGCGTACTTCGTTATCTCCTACTTCGAAGTCTTTGAAGGCCCATCCAAAGCATGCATTTTTTTTTTTTTCAAAATAAGTTATTTGGACGTAACTACGTTCCTAATGACCAAACTCATGACAGCCTCTAATTAATATGTTGGCCTACATCTTTATGTCTTATGAAAAGATGAACCTTTATGTCTTCTTTATGAACCCGGCCATATTTGATTCCCTGCAGAGATATAAAATGATAAAAGACACGTGTTATTATCTCATCATATATAGTAATAATAATAAATTAATAATATATATGCCCCAAAAATAAACAAGGACATGGTTTATAAATGAATTAGAATATAATTAAAATTAAAATGATTAATAACTTTAATGGAGTATATGAAAGTATAATTAAATACACTTTAACTTTGCTCGTTTTTTAAAAAAAAATAAATAAAAGCGAAAATATATATTATTTGTCATATAAAAAATGGAAAATAAAATCGCATGTGGGTGTATTTAATTTTGTACTATGTTTGCATATATTTTCATAATTCTGAAAGTTCCTTTCATAAGCTGGCCTTTGTACGTAGTTAAGTACTAGTTTTATAAAAAAAAAATATGTTTGATCCGGCATTGAAGATTTTATTTTAGTAAAGCACATGTCATCAATCTTTTATTATGAGCAATAAAAAAGAACTTAATAATAACAAATATATAGAGTAAATATCAAATACAAATGAGCTTAACCTGAGAAGTGATGGGGACAAATTTTATTTTTATTTTTTTTGAATTTTTTATTTCATCTGCTTACACATGCTTTATAGATGAATAATATAAAAAAATTATCTTTTAGCGTAATTACGTCATTATAGTAATTACTTTACACCAATTTTTATAGATTTCAGTACCAAAATACATGTTTAACAAGATTAAAAAATAAAATAAAATTTCTCGTTCGTTTCTCATGTTAAGGGCTATTTGTAAGATTATACACATTAATTTGTACAAGAATCTTCCTCCAAATATATAATTACTAACGTTGTGTTCCCGAGTTGACTTAGAAGAAGAAAAGAAAGGGAGGGAAAGAAAAAAATAGAGTGTGTTCCTGAGTTTTTGTCATGAAGGAAAGGAAAAGGAGAAAAATGTGTGTTCCCGAGTTCATTTTGTGAAGGAAAGAAAAGGAGAAGAAGAGAAAACTAGGTAATATTTCATCCTTCCAAATTGGAAGGAAAAGGAAAGAAAAGAATAGAAAAGGGGGGGAATAGAGGAAGAGAAAAGAAAAGAAAAGAGAGGATTTTTCCTCCTTTCTTTCCTTCTCCACTCTTTAGTTAACTCGGGAACACAGAATAAACATAAATATCGTTCACATTATTAAGTAATTACACTTCAAAAATGTTTAAGATATTCCCCTCTAGTTATGCATTGAAAACAATTAGATACAAAGAATGCATAAGTAAATAAAGATACATATATAGAAACATTATTACCGCTCATCTTATGGTAAAGTGGTATCGGAAAGTGATGGAGAGACACTTGATTCTTGTGGTTATGGGTTCGACTCCTGATCCCTCTATGTTTACCGGTTCGCTGCCGTCGTGCATTCGGGCGGGTATGCGGGCCGGGTTTTCCCTGGAATAAGAAACGGTGGGCGCGGGGCTTCGTCCGTGCGGGTTGGGCTGCCTGATGGAGCTACCTTTCGCCAATGGGTGCTGCGTATGGAGTTCCCCGTGCGTTCTTAATTGTCCGTTCAAAAAAAATATAGAAACACTATTAGTTTTTTTTAAAGTAAATTTAGTTTCGAAATCATTTACTTTTTTAAAATAGTTAGCATAGGTATATAAATAGACTTTTTTTTATGACCAACAAAAGTTCGATCATTCAAGTAAATCCAATGACAAAAGATCATCTACGCCTGTAAACGTAGACGATATTGATGATTGATCAACCCACTATTGTAAAATTCTGGCTCAACCCAAAGTAATTTTGCCCTTAAATATCGGCATAAAAATGAACTTTTAAGGGAGAGTATAGTTTTTTTCATAAATTTATCTTGGGACCGTAGTTTTTGCCGACATTTGCCTCTTTCCTAAACTTTCATTTGCCTTAGCGTACCTTTGTCTTAACTTTACTTTATATTTGCCTTGGTGTAGTGACCTTTTAGGTGTGGATTATATAGATACTTTTTAAGGGGTTACTACTATAATTTCTTTTGTTTCTTTTTAATGATATAGTTCAGCTTACAACTTTATGTTATAATTACCTTGTTCATTACAATTTACATATAAACAAATTTGAGGGTTTTGACATTTTTTTCTAGAGTGAGGAGTCATAGTGAAAGCAACATATCTATTTGCTTTTCATGGTTGGGATAATGGTAGGATTTACCATCGTTATTTCACCCTTCTCATACTTTACGATCATCATTTATTACGAGTGATATCATAATAGGTGCATTTGTTTGTTATATAAAACACAACAAAACCATTCATTACAATTTACATGTAAAAAAATTGAGGGTTTTTGACTTTTTAATTTTCTAGAGTCCGGAATCATAGTGAAAGCAACATATCCATTTGCTTTCCATGGTTGGGATAATGGTAGGATTTACCATCGTTATTTCACCCTCCTCATATATTACGATCATCATTTATTACGAGTGATATCATAATGGGTGCATTTGTTTGTTATATAGAACACAACAAATAGCAACCTATGTACTTATTTATATCAACCATTTAAGTTTAGAAAAAAATAATAATTTAAACTCACTCCATTATTTGTATTTTTTAAGGAAATTATATTTTTATTAAACACATAATCGTAAAAAATTCCATCAAGAAAGCGGGCAGGGGGCAACAAGCTGCGCCACCACCCCTTTCTAGATGGTAAACCCTAACCTACTAAACACGAACCCATGCCTCCCCGGAGTCGAGACACTGCTATGGATAACCCGTTGGACTCTGGTCAGGAAACGAATGGCTTCCGGTGCCAAGAAGCCAAAGGTATCAAATGCCAGGGGTACAAAAACGTGTTGGTTCTCCTTACAAGCTTTAGCATGCTTCTCAACCTTCTTTGCATCCGCTTTCCGCACCGCTTGCCCTGCCACAAAACCATTATCCCTCAAACCAACCAGGGGAGATACACATGTTAGGTCGACACAAGTGTGTTTCCCCCCGGCCCACCCAAAGACAAGCAGGTCTGCTAGACGTAGGGTGGATCTCCCTTCTGTGGGGTCCTATAGGAAATTCACAGGAGCCTCCTTCTTGGCTGAGATTCTAGCCCTTCTTAAAATGTCTCAAAGAATGTCCCGGACCCAGTCATGCCTATATTTGAAACCAGGCAACTCCTTATAGTAAACCGTGTGTTCCCCGTATTTGTCCAAGCTTGCCTTATGACAAATCGGACAGACTTCATCAGTAACATGTTGATTTCTTGAAAATTTCTTTTTTTTTTCTTTTTTGTATTCCTTTATATAATTTACAAATTTTAACCGTTGATCCATCATTTTATTTTAACTTTTTTATATAAAAAAATATGTGTATTATTACTTGTAGAACACATTCTCATAGGCGGAAAGGAAAAGGTAGGGAAAAACATTTTTGGTAATTTATTACTAAAGTTATATATATAACGTGCTATGTGTATAATCAATATGTTGCTAGTACCTTAATTCGCTAGCTTTTAAGACTTAACGTGAGAGATATTTTTTTGATACCTTACTTGAGAATAATTTTATATCTTTTTAGTGGTTTACTTTTTATTTTTTATCATAACACGTAAGTTTTCATTCAACAATAAAAAGGTATATTTACAGCAGGATAATATGTAAATGACATTTACTCAGACGACAAGTTGTGTAGTGTGAAAAGCAAAATCAATCATATTGAAAACAAAACTTTGGGTCCTAGGGGTCGAGAAATTGATGTGTACGACCCACTGCACTATGTCGAAGAACCTAATAGCTTCCGTGCAAACAACCTAATAGCTTCCGTGCAAACTTAATCAATCATATTGAAAGGGGCGACTAGCTTTGCTAGTCGCCTGGGTACAAAGACGATTAGGGTTCTAATCGCCCCTCCTACTCGTGTGATGGGTTCCTAGTCGCTCCTTGGGCCCTGGACGACTAGGACATGTATAAAAGCCTCCAATCATTGCCCTAATCATCAAGCTGTCATATCACACATTCCCCAAACACCCTGCCCCAGGTTGAAGGTCTGAGATTGTCTTGTAATCACCTGCGCTCTGTTTTTCAATGCAATACAACCTTTTAACCTTATTTTTGTGTGTTGATACTTCGTTTACCTTAGTTTTCATGTCGTTTATGCTGTCTGAACATTGTTTGGTGGATTCCGCATGCTAAACAGTGAAACTCGTGATTGTCGGGTTGTCCGAAAGTCGATCCTACATATAGTTCCGCTTACCACTTTATGTTATAACTACCTTGTTCATTACAATTTACGTGTAAAAAAATTGAGTATTTTTGACTTTTTTTTCTAGAGTCCGGAGTCATAGTGAAAGCAACATATCCATTTGCTTTTCATGGTTGGGATAATGGTAGGATTTACCATCGTTATTTCACCCTCCTCATAACTTACGATCATCATTTATTACGAGTGATATCACAATGGGTGCATTTGTTTGTTATATAAAACCCAACAAAACCATTCACTACAATTTACATTTAAAAAAATTGAGGGTTTTTGACTTTTTTTCTAGAGTCTGGAGTCATAGTGAAAGCAACATATCCATTTGCTTTCCATGGTTGGGATAATGGTAGGATTTACCATCGTTATTTCACCTCCTCATACCTTTCGATCATCATTTATTACGAGTGATATCATACTGGGTGCATTTGTTTGTTATAGAGAACACAACAAAACTAGCAACCTATGTACTTATTTATATCAACCATTTAATTTTAGAAAAAAAAATAATAATTTAAACTCACTCCATTATTTGTATTACTTTTAATAACGTTTATACACACGTTACTTTGCTAATTAGTAACATGTCGATTTCTTGAAAATTTCTTTTTTTTTAGTATTCCTTTAGATAATTTACAAATTTTAATCGTTGATCCATCATTTTATTTATGTGTATTATTACTTGTAGAACACATTCTCATAGGCGGAAAGGAAAAGGTAGGGAAAAACATTTTTGGTAATTTATTACTAAAGTTATATATATAACGTGCTATGTATAATCAATATGTTGTTGATACCTTAATTCGCTAGCTTTTAAGACTTTACGTGAGAGATATTTTTTGATACCTTACTTGAGAATAATTTTATATCTTTTAAGTGGTTTTTTTTTATCATAACACATAAGTTTTCATTCAACAATAAAAAGGTATATTTACAGCAAGATGACATGTAAATGATATGTACCCGGACGACAAGTTGGCTGTGTGAAAAGAAAAATCAATCCTATTGAAAACAAAACTTTGGGGCCTAGGGATCGAGAAATTGATGTGTACGACCCGCTACACTATCTCAAAGAACCTAATGTTCCGTGTCGAACAACCAAAAGTATCGAAGGCAAAAGGGACGAAAACATGATAATTAACTGCGCAACCTTTATCAATGTTTACTCGTTAACTTTAATCACATTCATATTATATATTTTGTTATTAGTCCAACGGTATGATCACAATAATTTGGTTTTTGTATATTTCTATTCCAAAATTGAGCTTTATAAGTGTTGATTAGAGATTATTTATTATAAGCAAAATTTTCAATTCTTAAGTTTATATATTCTTCGACAATATTAAATATAATTTAAAAATTTTAACCCTTACTATGTGTACGAACCTAAAATGTAAAGTTCATTGCCTGAATCTTGATAAGACTATGCAATGTTGATTGAATTGATAAAAGAACAATATAGATAGTGATCCAACTTGGGATGGGTTGATATCCGATTAGAAGATAATTCCAAATCAAAATCCTCAGACAAGGCTAACTGAAAACTATCGACCCTATTTCTAAACAGAATAATAACTCCTCTCTAAGTAGAAATTGTCGTAGGTAGAGGGTGACAAAACTCCAATATTGTCCAGCCTAGGTTGGCCTCGCATTTGACCCAAAGTCACCTCGTGTTAGTATCAAATCTTGAGTTTTAGTAGATTCTTTCTAAAAGATTCTATTTACATTTGCCGAAAATTTAAATTTAAAAAATTACAATAAGTAATAAGCAAGGTTTTTGAAACCTGGACTGGTCGGACCGGAAAACGGACCCCGACCGGTCTGGGTTGAAGCATCGGACCACTATTTGCTTGAACCGGCTTTGAACCGGTGACCCGGCCGGTCCGACCGGGATTTAAGGTTTCAGACCGGGTTTTTATTATTTTTTGGGGTTTTGGTGCATTTTTTGGGTTAGTTCATTGGAACCGGTGAAACCGTCGCGGACTCCGGTTCGACGTCTGGTCCGGTTCTAAAACATTGGTAATAAGTACTTGATATTTTAAAGTTTTTATTTAATTTTTTTTTGTGTGTGTGTTTTGATTACTAGGACTAAACGTCAAAACAAGTTACATTTCTATGGTGGGTAAGCGGGCAACAAGCTGCGCCGCTATCTCTTTTTGAATCGCAAATCATATATCCTGCTAAACACAAACCCTTGGTTCTTAGGGCTCTGCGAGTCACTGTGGACCCCCTTATTTAATTAAATTTATCAACAAATTGATAACAAAATAATTAGATTAGTAAATACAATAATCAAACCCTAATTCACGTACATGTTCCTCCCTCTTTATCTATAAATCTCCCCCATTACCGAAATTGCCCTCAACAAAAATCTAAAACAATTAAAGCTGTTTTCTATTACCCCTCAAATAATTTATTTCATTTTCAGAAGCCTAAAACCATAACACACGCGTTTAATGGAGCGTGTAAGCACGAACCAATAATACAGAAGATAAGTGCGCGGCTTCTTTTGGACTATCCGACAAGACCAAACGACTAGAATTTTGACCAAAGGCGCGTGAGAATAGAGCGCGTGGAGTGAATTAGGGTTTTGATTTTTTTATTATTGCAGATAAGAAACAACAAGCACTCAGTACTTTGATGAGCTGGCAATTTTTTATTGGTTTATCTTTCACATAGCTTACACGCTCACTGTGTGTGTCCCTCTGTATATGTGTATTCTTATTATTATTATTTAATAATATTATTATTATATTATTGTAGTGTATATATGTAAAACCTTACTCTTTCTCTCTCTAAAAACACACTACACCTATTTCTCTCACTACATGTTTCTCTCTCTCCATTTCGCGGAAACCTAAAGTAGTGACGACTAGGGTTTTCGGGATATTCGCGCTCTAATTACTCTCCATCGGCTACAAATCTGTAAGTAAAGCTTCGATTTTCGGTTTCCTTTCTTGATTCTGAATCTACTGATTGTTTTTTAAGGGTTTTTGTTGATGAAATCGATTCCAGATCTGTTACGCTTTCGTTTGTCGGTATTTTCGATTTGTTTTTACTTTTGTGTTCCTTACGATCTTAGCTAACTTTATAACTTCATCTGTTTGGTTAATTTCGATGTTTGATTTTTGTAGATGAAAGTTTGTATCTTTATGGGTTTTGATGTGTGTATATGATAAAAATCTTGATGGGTTTTGTTGTTGTAAGGATATGACTGATGTTATTAAAAAAAACCTAATAAAATCTTGATGTATGTGTGGGTAAATTGGTGTGGTAGTTGTGAATTTGGGATAAATGACATGAATTTGAATTGGGTTTTCTCGATAACTGTAAAAGTTTTATCCTTTTTTTTTATTTATTTACTTTTTTTAGTGGGAGCTAGCGGCGGGGTAAAAGAAAACCCTAATTGATGGGTTACTTATTTCATTTGGTGATAGCGTTTTGTTATCTATGTCGGTGTTTATTGTCTCTATTTATCTATGGTTGTAGATACACATTTAATTTTCTACCTTACCTTACCATATATTATTATTCGATGCTAGGGTTTCTTCATCCTTTTGACTAGTATTAAATTAAATTAAATTAAATTAAATTTAGGAGTTTGTTATTATGTTTGGTAATTGAATTAACATTAACATATAATTACAGTTTTAAGTGTATCAGTTACAAGTCTATGTTTTTCTTGGCTGATAGGGTTCCAAAAAATGTAAGCTATATAGGTGCTTTACACGTGATATAGCTCAGTTGGTTTTCCCTCTTATTTCTAATTATTTGTTTCTATAGTGTATGTACTTGGCAGCTGTTTAGTTCAGCTCATGTAACTTATTACTGTTTAGTTTCTGCACTGATGTTTGTTCACATTTAGTTTGGCCTGTATATATATTTATATTATTGGGCACTTATCATCAAATAATAGTTGAACATGTATGAATTTATAGTTATCATGAAATTACTCATATAAACGAACATGTATGAATTTATACTCTAGTTTATAATCTATTTTTGTCTAAATTTATCAAACTATATGATGAATAGTTGATGTGATTTTTTGTGTTAAGTTTATATTTCTTGATATATATACTGCGGTGTGGAGGTAAAGTTTGGAATTTTAGTTTAGTTTCTTCTGTCTTCTGGCGTTCATGTCATTGGTGTTGTGTACATGCCTTGGTTTTTCAGTTTAGTTTTTTTGTTCATTTATTTTTTCCTATTTATGATATATGTGACTATTGGTAATTTTTAGTTGTAAGCATATCGTTATTTTAACCACGGTTTAGTGTTTATTTGCAAGGCTCTTTTACTTCTCATTTTGCATGCATGTTTTTTATTAAACTGTTTGTAATCTTATGCTACTGTTCTTTTTATTTGTTATTTTTTTCTTAAGATTATTTATACATGTTTTTCTTGTCACAGTAATATCTTAAACATGAACGACAATGATGAGAGGGGCATTGTCCCAGTATTAAACTCCAGCCACTCAACTGTAAAGATTGATTCCTTATGTATCAAGCTTGGCATTGTGAAGGAGAAGGGTGATGCTTCAAAGTGTAGCCATTTTTCTATACGGTAAGGTTTAATTTACTAATTTAATTTTCATTACATATTGTGGAACAGGTTGAATTTTTATTATTGGTATTTTTATTAACAATCTATATTGTTGCATACACAAGCACAAGCTTGAATGGTTTCTTGAGTGGAAATTTTATTGTGAATGGAATTTGAATATCAACAAATTATATGGCTTCTGTAAGTATTGATCGTCGTGGAATATTGTCAAGCATATATATAGAAATCTTGATAGCAAATGTTTTTGCTTTTATTTTGTATGATATATATTAACTGTCTTCCTACAATTGCTTGCTAGCTACTTATATTAGTCTGTTTATCTCTTTCAATATGTTTGCTTGATGTAAATTCATAGTCTATTTACTTTAAGAGTTTCATTACAAAGCGGATATAATTAACTTTTATAAATGTTCAATTTTGTTTCTGGTAAACTGTCTATGATCCTTTTGGTCTGCAATAGTAATCTGATTCTGTTGCAATTAGTATTTTACAGTGCTTGAATTTTTTTCATAAGTGTCATGGCTTAATCTTATATCTATTCAACTCTCTATTATCCATATTCTTTAGCATTCATATATAACGTTATCTTACGGCTCCTAGTAGGAATTGTTGGCAGCAGAAGATTAAACAAACGAATTTAAACAACAACAAACTATGAAACTGACAATCGAATATGAATTCAAGAACAATGGATACTCAATGAAAAGAAACCGAAGAGAAATATGTGGATTGTATTAGGATAAAACAACCTTGGTAAAGAATAATTATGTCCTACTAATCCTATATATACATATTTGGGACACTTGACAGTTATTTTCCTAACGGCTATGTCGAATGATTTGTATAACTGCCACCGGTTGATTATTTTCCCTCCAAACTAACAACTATAACCGTCAGGGACATAATAGTCTTTTCATCATATGTGGTCTTGTTTTATGTCTTCAATCTTTCGGTTGTTTGTTGCTGTGTCTCTATCTTTCTGCTCCGAGTACATCATCATGTTGCAGCCTTGTTTTCCTTGACCCATTTGCAGCTTATTATACATAAACTAACTATGATACATTATGTTAAACTAGATACACACACATAATACATAAACAATATGTCCATCATCTACTTATTACAATACACACATAAATATTAAGTTCATAGTTTATAATATCCAATAGAATTAATGTAATGTTATCCTGCGATAACCCAATGTCTGATTTCTTGTTTGTGTTTACTTTTCAACATTTATAGAATTGCTCTTTTTTTATTTGACCTTATTTATGCTTGGACAACTCAGAGGTTATGTTGCTGGAATGCGGGAAAAAGGTAACAGTAATGTGTTACCTTTTACTGAAGAACTGCCACCTATGGACATCCCAAACTTCAGATATTGGCTTTGTGAAAAGTGTTTACAGAATAATGAAACTGCAAATGCCTCAACTGAGACCACGTTAATCTCTGGGTGTGATCATTGTGTGTTCTCACCTTCTGCAAGATCATACCCTCAACAAAATGTTAATGGAGTAGCAGTTCTCCCTTTTGGTGAGGGCACTTCAGGTAATTTACATTTGAAATGAATTTTAATTGTTAATTTACCAGTTTGATTTTGGGAATGTATGTGGATGCCAACCATGTACCGAAAGTACTTCATTTATAGAGCACCCAAGTATAAACCATGTTCTGTTTATATACCAAACCTGGTAAAAAAATGTGTCAAATGAAGACATCGCCCTTAATAGCAATACCATTGTATCGTCTATCAAATGGCAACCATTCAATGTAAGAAAGACTGGTGTTTTTGTCAGTTTACAGTTTCTCTGGCATTTTTTTTAAGTGGATTTTGTATAAATAAAGCTGGATGCATACTTGGGTGACCTATAATGCAATTTCAATGAGTGTATGACCTCAATGAAACAGTTGACTACTTGGGCGATCCCCACATGGCCACTTTTATTCATTATGTATTTGAGTTTCTGCTTTTAAATATCGTTTCTTTGCCCATTAGGTCCTAAACCTGTTGATGATAAGAACAACGATGAAACCATCAGTGCTGCTTTAGAAGCTGATGAAAATCAAAAGTCTGAAGAATTCCCTGGTAGAGTCAGAATTTCTCAAGAGCTAACTAAACTTTGTACCAGCGACACTACTGCTGGTAAAAAAGAGAGCAATGGATTGAAATATAATGAGAATGCTAAAAAACCAAGCACAGTTAACGAGACCGTTAGTCAACCTTTTGAATCTGATCAGCCAATTGATAATTCCCAAAATGGACATCCAAAACGAAAGGCTCGAAAAGTGCGGTTGTTGAAGGAATTATTGTGTAAAAATACTGAAATCAAGCAACAGAAGAAGGACAACTCATCTTCATCAGCTCCTTTCCAAGTTAAAAGGAAAATACTGCATGATCATGATGATCATCAAGAGAATCATGATAATGACAATGATCATCATCATGATCCTAAAAAGGCGAAGCCTTTCAAGGAGGATGCAGTTGCAAAAAACAATGTGGTAGAACAATCTAGAAATTCAGAAGGTCCTGAATTTGGAGAAAATAGTAATAAATATGAGTGGAATAAACATGGGACTCAGAGGAGTTCAGGTCATGGTAAAGTTGGTAGTGATCCAATGACAGCTTGGCGATCAATATTCAGTGAGATGGGAAGAACAGACAACCGGGTTCCTCCTACTTACAGTGTGCCTAAAAGCAGAGGAACAGACCCGTACCCCAACTTCATGAATCCACTAAAGTCGGACAAAAAAGCCAACTCTTTAAAGAAGATATCAAGCAATCCTATTAAAAGTAATTTTTTTGTGGAGGATTCAAGAAGGGTGAAGGATGATAGTCGGGCAGACACGGGGTTAGGGCTTGATCTTTCTCTAAATTATGACCCACAATCTCATGTTCGGTCTCAACTGCCAATTCTGAATCGACCGTCTAATCAAGATTACAGTAGAAAATCTGATTTTTTCTTGGGGGAATCGAGTAACTTCCCTCATAGGATTCAATCAGATTCTATAAGATCAAAAGAAAGATCAGTTCATGAGAAACAGCTCTATGCACAACTCCCATATGGGAGTTGCTCTGGGCATCAGAAATTGGTACTATTGTAGTTAATTTTGCAATTAATATGATTATCTCTTTATAATGCGTTGTTTTATACGATTAAAGTGTTTGCTGTTGTTTTATAGGATTTTTCTGATCCATACAAGAGGAACACTGGTGTTGGAGGGTACTCTGAATTTTCAAGACCTAATAATCATCAAAGACAAGATAATGTGTTTTCAATTGGGAGATCAGATGAGCGAGAAGTTATTGAGCTTATGGCTAAAAATCAGTATGAGAGGAATCTATGTGAAGCCAACAATGGGATAATATCCGGTTTTCGCAAACCTATGAATGAAGGAATGACATCATCCCATCGTGACTATCTCAGCATGATAAGACCACCGCCTTCATCTTCAATTGCAATGGGCGAAAACGTGGGTCCCATGAGAAATCCAGCTGGCGGCTTCTTTCATCAAGATCGACTTTCCTCCTTTACAATGAGTCAGAAGAAACCGTTAAATGGCGTTTGGATGTCAGATTCTGGACCTCAGAGACATTATGATTCACGTTATCATTATGCACCAAATGGAAATAATAAAAGACCTCAAACCCACCTCTATAATCCCTCCAACATGCAGGTACTTGACGCTTTTAACAAGTACAACAATGGTACACATCAGCATGAAGCAGCCAACATGCAATTTGGTCAAACATATGCGAAATACTCAGATAAAGATAAGGGAAAGAGCATGATGGATTTGGATCTAAATGTTGTGGCTTCAAATGTCGTTGAAGAGCAAAACAATTTTGAATCTTTAGATTTGAACCCAAACCGCATGCGTTCGTTTGATTCTTCATATTCAAATGAGGCCATACCTGCAATGCAATTGCTAAGCTTAATGGATGCAGGGAAGTTAAGTCAACCATTCAGTTTGACTGGTCAAACTTGTGCAACAAAACCAAAACCTAAACCGAATTCTTCTTGTTTTAGTCATTGTAGCTCAACTGTGACTGAAAAAACTAACTCGATGGTCAATCCAATTGGAAGCTCACAGTCTAGTGTGTTTCGAACCAGTCAAAATGTTAAGTTTCCCACCCCTGGTCATGGTCAACAAGTTTATCATAAACAACCAGAGCTGAAGTCAAGAGGTACATCATTAACTTTTGTGGGCCGCAGACCAGAGGATTCTTATGTTTTTCCTCCATGGCAGGCAAATGAAGGTCAACATAGAGTTGTCAACAGAGCTTTTGGACCAAGGTCCGACCCACCAAGAACTGAGATCTGCACGATTAACCAAAACCCGGCTGATTTTAGTACACCAGGACCAGAAAATGTGTATATGATTAATGTTGAAGATCTGGTTGTTAATTGGGAGAGGTGTTACGGATCAAACAGTCAGAAGAAGCCTGCATCTTGAATCTGTTTTGAGATAGAATCTATGGTAATTTCACCAATAATAAGAACAGGGGGATAATCTTGTTACAATCAAGATTAATGATCAGAATAATCCAGGATATGAATGTTCCTTTAACTAAATTAAGTTGTGATAGCCTTTATGGCAGACAGGTATGATTTTGCTTATATCAGTATTCTGTCAGTTGTAAATATATTATGTAATAGTTCATAGAGTTGGTTATCTTTTGAGACATGGCTTTTTATTTTCGGTTTTTTTTGGGACAATGCTGTTTGTTGTTTTATATACTCATGACTTCAAATTTGAGATGATGCTCTCTTTTTTATGCTTCAATATGAGTTGTGTAAGTGTAACTAGTGTTCTTTATAAACATTTGTTATATCTGACTTTGTGATTGTTTTCTCTATATATTTATATGAAATTATGTTGCATGTGGGAGCCTCTTACACCATGTTTGCCTTCTGTTTGTGTTGCATGTTCTTCATTGATTTATAGTCAATATCTTGCACAATAGTGAGTAGCAGATAATTATCCTGCTTCATTGAATTTCTGGATGTTTAGCGATTTTTATTTTCTCTATCATCATCATCATCAGGGTGGGGTTGATGAAAATGAACATTACATCAATATAAAGTGGATTGTTCATTTAAATGTTGTCTTTTTAGGAGATGTTTGGGTCGATTATTAACGTTTGTCATCTGTTTTGTTTTTTTTTTGTAATAAACAGTTCTCATGGGGTGGAATATCATGTCAAACATGA
Organism: Ambrosia x helenae; assembly: GCA_030844895.1. Classification (NCBI taxonomy): domain Eukaryota; kingdom Viridiplantae; phylum Streptophyta; class Magnoliopsida; order Asterales; family Asteraceae; genus Ambrosia; species Ambrosia x helenae. Next base: position 43,735 of record JAUTDX010001898.1, read on the forward strand.
CCTCAGAAATACGAACACGATAACTCATCGTGTCATTTTTTTTTCCAAACACGAACCTCTTTATAACATGTTAACACGATAAGACACGAACCTATTTATAAACATTAACCATACAATTGTATCTACAAACCTGTGAATGAGAAACTGAGTGGCGTCGGTGTTTAGAATGAGGACTAATGGCGACGGATAGGTGATGGGTGACAGCGGACGATGGACGCGTGACTTGGATAGGTGGCGGCGGCGGCAGACGGGGACGGTGGAGTTGAGATGGAGGAGGGGGGACAAATCAAGCGTTGTACATATAAGAGCTCTATGATATCAAAATTGAAAATAGGGTTCCTTCACCTTTAGTCCACATATGTATAAGGTATACCCCTACACCATATATAACTTTTTTAAATAAAAAATTATTAACGTGTCTTAACGGGTTATTAACATGTTAACATGTCTTTAACATAGTTAGACACGAATCTTGTTAAAGTCTTATCGTATCGACCTGTTTAACACTAAACTTGTTAATAAGGTTGTTCACGAGCCGAGCCAAACTGAGCGGACCTTTGCTCGTGCTTGGCTCATTTACAAACCGAACTGAGCCATTCGGCTCATTTACAACCGAGTCGGAAACCGAGCGAGCATTTATCGAGCGGACATTTTTTCGAGCGAGCATTGAGCGAGCGACGAGTTTTTCGGAGAACCATAAATTTGGGATGTTTCCTTTAATGTTCTTGCTGCCTAGTGATGACTGAGGTTCAACCGTCCGAGGATAACACTAAGTCTGAGGTCCGGTTGTCCGAGAATGAGGCTCAAGTTGAGGCCGGCGATGAGCATACTGCAGAGAACAATTGTTGCATTGTGGCGTAGGTTGATAACGGAAGACGATTGATGGCGGACAACTATTGGGAATAGGAAGTCAAGCATGTATTTTCACGACTTAGGGTTTTACAGTTAAACATAGTGTTAGGCCAATAACTATAAATATAATTGTCTATATGCATATATTGAGCCAAACCCAATAGAGTGGTATGTATAAAACTATAAATATAATTGTAATTAATGTGTATATATATAATTATACATATAATAAATTAATAAAAATAGATAGAGTCGAACAGAACCGAGCCGCTCGGCTCGTTTACAACCGAGCGGAAAGCGTCGAGCGATTTAAATAGCCCTACTCGTTAAGGTCAAACACGAAACTTGTTAAGGTCGTATAAGTTCGTGTTGTGTTATCATGTTCGTGTTTGAAATTGTCAACCCTAGTTCTCAATAGACAACTCTAAATTTTTTCATGAAATTTAATATGTATTTTATTTACTAGTATCTTATTAGGTAATAATGTTGGTGGAGATTCCCACCTACCAAAAGCCTTTCTTAATTTTCGAATTTGTCACATTTAGCTCTTATTTCATTTTACAAGTTTTACAATTAGCCCTTTTAGTTTTTAATGTTTTAACTTTACCCATATACAATATTTAATATACATTTTTAACCTATTAAGTCTTTTCCTAATGTGACTTTTCTTCAATAACTTTTGTTCCCGTATTTCCTTTTTAGAAAACTAATTTAGCAACATGTTTTAAAATTCGACCCCCTCGAGTTTCCAAAATTACAAGTTTACCCTTTTTGTACTTTTACTTGGAAAAAAAGACCTATTTTTTACGTGTGAAATTTTATATATGCGTCAGTATAAATACGAGTTGGTCTATGTTTAGACTTAATTTTTTTTTCTTTCGAAAAATTTTGAGTTTACCCATTTTCGTACCTTAGAAAAAGAACTGGTTTTATATGAATTTTTATATATGTGTCGATCTAAATACAAGTTTGTCTATGTTTCGATTTAAACTTCTTTTTTCATTTGAAAAACGAGTAATGTTAAATATAATATATTCTCGAGCTTATTTTATGTGCGCTTCCAGTTGGTCCACGTTTCGACGTAGATTTTGTTCAGAACCGATTTAAAATCATTGTGTTTTACATTTTTTAGTAATTGTCTTTTATACATTGTGTTTTACGAATTATGTGTATCGCATTGTATCTTACGCATTGTGTCTTACGCACTGTGTTTTACACTTCGTGTATTACTGCACGATTTAACCCGTCTCGCGCCGCCACGCGCGGCAAGCAAAATACTAGTTTTGTATAAACAATATCATAACACGCTGAAAATATGTTATTGTTTTTATCAAGACATAATAAGGCTACATGTTGGTTAACTAAAAAGTGTGCAACGTCGCTGCCATCACGTACACAGTGAGACATTAATTTACACCCTTTCACACGGTTGTTATGTGTTAACTAAAAAGGTGAATATAAAAGAAAATAAATAGATAAAAATGGTGATTGGTAAAAGGAATAATGGAAATAAATAATCCAAACTATTGACTATTGGCCAATAACAGTCCCAACTACGAAAATCACCAATATTGGTCCCAACTTTCAACATATTGGAAACCAACGGACCCAAACTAACGGAGACTAACTCCGTTAGTGTGATGCTGATGTGGCATGCCACGTAGGATGCCACGTGGCATGCCACGTAGGATTATTTTGCCACGCGGCATGCCACGTAGAATGCCACGTAGGATTATTTTGCCACGTGGCATGCCACGTAGGATCATCTTGCCACCTAAGCATGCCACGTCAGCATCACACTAACGGAGTTAGCCTCCGTTAGTTTGGGTCCATTGGTTTCCAATATGTCGAAAGTTGGGACCAATATTGGTGATTTTCGTAGTTGGGCCTGTTATTGGCCAATAGTCAATAGTTGGGATTATTTATTTCCATTTTTCCTTGGTAAAAGGATAATGGATCCCATCTCTTTTCTCTCTCATGCCGGTGGAAAAAAGAAGGGTTGAATTTGCAATTTTCAAAAGTTGGTGGCGTTTAAAAAAATACAATCGACTTAAAAATGCCAATTTTTAAAAAATGTTGTCACGTCACTAACAAAAGTGATATACAGAGGCTTAATATTTCGAATTCAATCACAAACGGTAACAACGCTTGAAACGAGATACAGAAAACTCACCACTCGCTCGCACGTCGGGCGTTTCTAAACAGGAAATAGGATACAGAATACACCACCTACAACCAGTTTAGACTCCAAAGAACACCTCCCTATTTGCCAAAATAGGAATAGCAATGGAAATTTTTTTGTTTTCTCAAAAAGAGAAGTTTTGTATTTTATCACTGAATGAAACTTCTAATCGAGTCTTTGCCATACAAAAAGGAAAATATCATAACTAACTACCCACTACCACTAAATTAAAGGAAACATTACTGAATAAAAATAAAAGAAAATAATTAAGAAAATAAAACATGCAATAATGGGAAATAACGTGGTAGTGGTGGAAGTGGCTTCATGGGAATTAAGTGTTGACTTTGACCATAGTAACCCATGAACTTTGGACCGGATTCTCTCCTGGATCGGATCCCTGCAGCTGGATCTTTTCAGCAACGGCTAGTTTATTTGAATTTGTTGACGTGGTCCTATCATTCTCACCATCTTGAAAAGAGTTTGTCCTCAAACTTGGAATAGGATCATCCGGATCATAATAGGGTTGTAAATCAGCGACGTTAAAGGTGCCAGAAACTCCAAAATCACCGGGTAAATCAACCTTGTAGGCATTCTCATTAACTTTGGACAGGATCTTGAAAGGACCGTCTGACCGGGCATTAAGCTTAGAGCGCCTCTTTGCGGGAAATCGTTCTTTGCGAAAATGAACCCACACTAAATCACCAGGGTGAAACACAAGACTGCGACGTCCTCTATCAACCCGCTGCTTGACCCGTTCGTTCATTTGAGTAATACGCTGTTGAACCGTAGTGTGTATTGCTTGAATATCAACGATCAGTTGGCTTGATTCCGGACTGGTATGGTGAGTGATGTCGACCACAGCTAGATCAACAGGGGCACAAGGATTACATCCATAGACAATCATAAAAGGACTATAACCGGTGGTTTTATGTGGAGCCCGATTGTAAGCGAACTCCGCGTGTGCTAAGAGATCGTCCCATTGTTTGATGCTCGTTTTGATTAACGATCGTAAGAGAGACCCAAGAGTTCGATTGGTGACTTCGGTTTGACCATCGGTTTGCGGGTGACTCGAAGTACTATATTTCAGTTTGGTGCCCAACTTCTTCCACAACGTCATCCAAAAATGACTTAAAAACTTAACATCGCGATCGCTAACAATTGATTTTGGTAACCCGTGCAGGCGAACGATTTCTTGAAAATAAAGAGTAGCAACCCGAACTGCGTCATAGGTAGTATGGCACGCAAGAAAGTGTGCCATTTTAGAGAATCGATCAACGACTACTAAAATTGAATCCTTGTTACGCTGGGTACGCGGCAAACCCGTGATGAAATCCAAACTTACATCCTCCCAAGGTGCATTTGGAACCGGGAGAGGCATGTATAACCCATGTGGTGAGGATCTACTTTTAGCCCGGTGACAAGTGGCACACCGCCGGATCAGGTGGTCAACGTCTCGAGCTAACTTTGACCAAAAAAAGTGTTGTTTGAGCATTAGCGTTGTTTTGTCAGTTCCAAAATGCCCAGCTAACCCACCTTCATGAACCTCTTTAATCAAGGACTCTCTTAGACTAACCTTGGGTATGCACAAGCGGGTCCCCTTAAAAAGAAAACCATCTACCAATTGAAAATCACCTATTGCACGATGTTGGCAACGATTGAATACTTCTCCAAATTCCAAATCAGTAGAGTAACCATCTTTAATGACTTCAAGGCCAAGAATTTTGGGACACAAAGTTTGTAATAATAAAAACTTGCGAGAAAGGGCATCAGCGCCTTTATTCAACTTCCCAGACTTGTGCTTTATAGTGAAAGTGAAATTCTGTAAAAATTCAACCCACTTGCCGTGGCGCGGTTGTAATTTGTGCTGGCCTTGAATGTACTTCAAAGCTTCATGATCGGAATGTAGGAGGAACTCTTTTGAAATCAAATAATGTTGCCAATGCTCGAGTGCCCGAATGTGGCATAAAACTCCTTATCATACGTAGAATATCGGCGTTTAGCATCGTTAAACTTTTCACTAAAGTATGCTAAAGGGCGACCACGTTGAGTAAGAACGGCGCCTATTCCCACACCGGAAGCGTCACATTCAACTTCAAAAACTTCTTCAAAACACGGCAAGGCTAGAACCGGCGTTGTAGACAACTGTCTCTTCAATTCTTCGAAAGCAGATTGAGCCTGTTCGTTCCACTCAAAGTGTTTCAGTTTGGTTAATTCAGTCATTGGTGCAACGATGGTACTAAAGTGCTTGACGAATCGTCGATAGAACGACGCTAACCCATGGAAGCTTCGAATCTGTTGTATTGATGTGGGGGTGGGCCAATCTCGAATTGCCTGCACTTTTTTGTCATCCACTCGGATCCCATCTGCTGAAATTAAGTACCCCAAAAACGTGACTTGTGAAGTGAAAAATTCACATTTGTCTTGATTACCAAACAATTGTTCCTTAGCCAGAACTTCAAACAGTTGTTGTAAATGGTCACGATGCTCTTGTTCTGACTTACTATATATCAAAATATCATCGAAATATACAACAATAAAGCGACCCAAAAATGGCTTAAGTACTTGATTCATCAGACGCATAAAAGTGCTAGGTGCATTCGACAACCCAAAAGGCATCACAAGCCATTCATACAACCCATCTTTAGTTTTAAAGGCCGTCTTCCATTCATCGCCTTCATAAATCCGGATTTGATGGTACCCACTGCGAAGATCTACTTTTGAAAACACTTGGGAACCGTACAATTCATCAAGCATGTCATTCAATCGCGGAATCGGGAATCGGTATTTTATTGTGATCTTGTTAATAGCTCGACTGTCACAGCACATCCTCCATTCTCCATTTTTCTTCGGCACTAGTAAGGTCGGAACGGCGCAGGGACTAAGGGATTCCCGAATAAGTCCTTTAGTCAAAAGGGCGTCCACTTGTTTGCGAATTTCAGTTGTTTCTTGAGGGTTGGACCGGTAAGCGGGTTTGTTCGGTAGTATAGAGCCGGGAATGAGATCAATCTTGTGTTGTATCGATCGAAGAGGGGGTAGGCCGGGTGGTATTTCAGTGGGAAATATATGGGAATAGGTTTGAAGCAGGGGTGAAAGTAATGGGTGTGGCTCACAAATGGGGTGGTCACTTTCTTCATCTAAACTGAGTAAAATCAGTTCACGACTTTTGGTGAATTCAAATTGGTCGGCTTTCAATAAGGTGGTTAAAGGTAATTGTTGTTTTGGTGGACTCATGGGAGGCATGGGAGTCAGTGTAATTTTTCGAGTGTGGTGGTTGAAGGAATAAGTGTTTAAATACCCGTCATGCATGACCCGTTTGTCAAACAACCAAGGTCAACCCAACAACACATGACAAGCATCCATGGGAATTACATCACACCATATTGCATCTTCATACTTCCTGCCAATACTTATAGACAATAAAATTCTACTTGAAACTTGAAGCCCTTTACCTGGGTTAAGCCATTGGATGACGTACGGTTCCGGGTGAGGTTCGGGCGTTAAATTCAGTTTCGAAATCAAAGTTTGTGAAGCCACATTAGTGCAGCTCCCTCCATCAATGATCAGCGTACAAACTTTATTGGCAATGGTGCATCATGTATGGAATATGGCTTCTCGCTGTTGGTTCTCGTCGGACCGGGGTGTACTACTCAGAGCACGTCTAACCACTAAAATCTCCCCTTCATCAGGTCCAAGAACTTCTTCCTCTACAACATCAGGTTGAGGAACAATATCAACATTGTCAGAATGGGGTGAGGAATCATCAAATGCTTCGAAGTCTGCCAACGTTACCATCTTCTTGTTTGGACATTCAGAAGCAAAGTGTCCCAATCCATGGCACCGGAAACATCTTTTGGGTAATCTAGGTTGGGTGGTGGAGTTTTCAGTTGGATAGTTGGGTTTATGTGGGGTGGTGGGTTTGTTGGTGGGTATAGGTTTAAGGTTTGGTCGAGTAATGGTGGCTTTAGCTTTGATTTTGTGTTGTAAATCGATTTTATGGGCTAGCATGGATAATTCCTCCAATGTGGCATAAGGATAAAGTTCAACCACATTAGAAATATGAGTATCCAGTCCTCCCAAATATCGAACTAAGGTTTGCGGTTCGTCTTCGGGTAGGTCGCACTTCATGATGAGATATTCAAATTCTCGGGTGTATTCTTCAGCAGATCGACCCGATTGTTTGAGATTATGGAGTTGTGAAAAGCTGGCTTGGATATAATACGAAGGTAAAAATTTTTCTTTCATCAACCGCTTCATTTTAGCCCAGTCTTTCACCTTCCCTTTGCCTAACCGTTCTCGTTTGGTACAAACATTCGCCCACCACGTAGACGCATACTTCCTTAATTTCAATGCTACCAACTTTACTTTGTTCGCCTCTGTGGTTTGACGGTAGTCGAATACTCGCTCAACAGTTCTAATCCATTCGACAAATTCATCAGAATCTAATTTGCCATCGTACTCGGGAATATCAACCTTAATGTCATTCGAATAAAAAGTACCAGAACCTGGTTTACCGCTGCTTCCCGAACCTCGAACTGAATGTTCATCTTCTTCACTTTCATCCCGATCTGATAGGTCGTTCTTGCGGTTTACAGAAAGCTCTTTGATTTGCTCCCGCATAAGTTTCACCTGTTGAGCCATCTCCAATTTTTCAGCTTCTAAGGTTTCAATTACTTTCTTCAATTCAGCGCTGCTGCGAGTATCCATAACGATCTCCTGAACCAAAAGCTCTGATACCAAGATGATATACAGAGGCTTAATATTTCGAATTCAATCACAAACGGTAACAACGCTTGAAACGAGATACAGAAAACTCACCACTCGCTCGCACGTCGGGCGTTTCTAAACAGGAAATAGGATACAGAATACACCACCTACAACCAGTTTAGACTCCAAAGAACACCTCCCTATTTGCCAAAATAGGAATAGCAATGGAAATTTTTTTGTTTTCTCAAAAAGAGAAGTTTTGTATTTTATCACTGAATGAAACTTCTAATCGAGTCTTTGCCATACAAAAAGGAAAATATCATAACTAACTACCCACTACCACTAAATTAAAGGAAACATTACTGAATAAAAATAAAAGAAAATAATTAAGAAAATAAAACATGCAATAATGGGAAATAACGTGGTAGTGGTGGAAGTGGCTTCATGGGAATTAAGTGTTGACTTTGACCATAGTAACCCATGAACTTTCCGGATTCTCTCCTGGATCGGATCCCTGCAGCTGGATCTTTTCAGCAACGACTAGTTTATTTGAATTTGTTGACGTGGTCCTATCAAAAAGGCAACGTCAGCATGTCACATCACTAAAAAGTAACACATCAACAAAACAGCTAAATGAGTTATGGTTCGGTTAGTTGGAGAGTCGTAGATTAAAATAAGTTGCAAGTTAGAAATGGCGGTGGTTAGTTAGGAGTGCACCGACCAACATGTAATAGTCGGGGTTCTTAAAATCCATCAACCCTTAAAAAGTAGCTATTTTTTGTAGTTAGTTAAAAGAAGTAAACAATTATTTTTCAAAAAACAAAACTTTAACAGAAAAACAAAGGCTAGTGTTAGACCCGATACATGAACAAATTGAAAGCCGTTTTCAAAGTTAACATTCAAACATGTTATTTTTACAAACCACAAGGGTAAAACAACAATAACAACAACAATCATTTCCAATAAATCTCACACATAGCAAGACCATTTGTAGGTTTTAAGGATGATGAGATATAGGCAAACATTATCTTAAACTAACCTTAAGGACAAAGAAGGTCAAACCACAAGAATCATTTTAATGTTGAATTTATAATATTATTTGAATTAAGAATAACAATGACTCAATGAGTCCGATATGAGGGGGGAATGGGCGCTCAACTAAAGAAGTTTTCACTTCACTGATTTCTACCAATCATGCATTGCCACATCATTTCACTGATTTCTACTAATCCTGCATTGCTACATCACTTCACTGATTTCTTTCACTGAAACACTTTTTTGAAGGCAACACTTCACTGATTCTTTACGCAACTATCAATTATTTTCAGAAATAATAATAATAATAATAATAATAATAATAATAATAATAAAAAACCAAAGGAAACAAGGAGATAAGATCCAACAAAGATAAATAAAAAGTCCTTTTATTAATAATAATAATAATAATTCCAAAAAGAATCTATGCCCTTCAAGTCTTTCAAGTTTCTTCTTCCCATTTTACACTTTCTTTGTTCATTCCCTTATTAAGACTCCAAAGACCCAAACAAAACAATTTTGCAAAATCTTGACCCAAAATCTATCCCACTCTATATATTTTGTGTTCTTCACTTTACCTGCAAATATTAATGGGTTGAAGTAAAGAAAAAAAAATTTAATTTGTGTAAAAGTTTGTGCCTCACGTCTATGTACCAGCACGGTAACTAGAACCTGAATTTGGTTCACGGGACCACTACCAGCATGGGTGGCGGCGGTGTTACCGTGCTGGTAGTGGGGTACCCGTGACCAATTCTGGTAGCGCCTCGTCCCCTGACTAATCTTAATCTCATGTTTGATTGTGAAATCATGTCCCACACCTACCCTAATACTTTTCTAACATTTTTTTTTTTGGTAATTACCCGTCAAATCGGATTAAAAAGAGGAAAAACTCCTCATGTAATAAGCAAATAGCCCAAAAGCAGCCCAGCCCAGCCCAAAAGCAAATAGCCCAAGTTGAAATGTAACAGAAGTTGAGGTGCCACAAAAGATCGAACTCAGTCATCTCACACAGCTGATGATGACTAGACTATATATAATCCCTATACTTCTTCCATTAGGTCACAAACAAACGCCAAACCACTATCTATCTATCTTTCTTTTTCATTTGAAGGGTTAGGTTTTGTATTGTATTGTTTTGTTAGGGTTTAGACATAATAATAATAATAATAATGGGCAACAACAAGAAAGAAGAGTTCGACGTCTCCGATCTTGGCGCCTCTCTACCCGCCGCTGCTGCTGGTACATCACTTACCACTTACTTATCCCTAACCCATATTAATTACTTACTTAATTCATTAATTAATTTGTAAAAAATGTTCTTTTTAATCTTGCAGCTCTCAGTGCTGAGGACCGTGCTGGCCTTGTCAACGCCTTAAAGGTTATTATTATTATTATTATTTAATTATGTTTATCATTTTAGTTAGGGTTTGTTATGGTATATCTTTTGACATGTGTTCTGTTTGCAGGATAAGCTTCAGAACCTAGCTGGCCAACACTCTGATGTTCTTGAGAATTTGAGTCCAGCTGTCCGCAAGAGAGTTGAGGTTTTAAGACAAATTCAGGTAATAATTAAGCATCTTTAATTTGATACAGTGTTTGGTGATGCCTTGGATGGTTGGGTAAAGTAATTTAGCTTTGAACTATTATCAAAGGGTTGTTATTATTAATTTAGGAATTAGTTAGGCTGGTCATTTCAAGTAAATATTTGTAGGAAGTTTAGTTAGTTAGGGCAAATGATTAACAGGATGCACTATGGGTTGCTGAGACTTTGAGAGATATATGTCTTTTAATCTTTTACAATGACAAGAAAACTAGGTTTAATATGTATTTATGCTTGTCTTGAACATGGAAAGCGTGTGCTAGAATTTGATTGTTGGTTAGGAGTGGAATCTTTTAAGTTTGGAAAGATTTAGTAAATTGAGATGTATTGCAATGTGTACTAGCTTTGTGGGAAAAAAAATTGTCCCACCTTTTCTTGTTGGCTGTACGGTGTACGTGTGTAGGTTTCTCATCCGCAGTTATTAGTTGATTCCAGTTGTATTTGTTATTTAATTTATTTTGACTTTGATATAAATTTGTGTTTTTTTGCATAGCTGAAATATTATTTATTTGAACAACTGTCATCTTTTATTGGTTAAAGTTAAGTTTTAATAACCTTTAAGTGGAGGTTTTAAAGGCTTGAGGCTTGAGCTATAGTTTGTTCTTGGTTATTGTACAAATGCATGCTTAACTAGGATGGCTTTTATTTGCCCACTTTTTTTTTTTTTTTTTGTGATATGCTAAATGCTATTGTTACTTTGTTTATGTGCAGAGCGAACATGATGAGTTTGAGGCCAAGTTTTTTGAAGAAAGAGCTGCTTTGGAAGCAAAGTACCAGAAACTATACGCTCCACTATATTCAAAGGTGTGGATTAAGGATTTTGTTTTAATTGTAGTAGTTTTGTTCTCTGGGCCAACCTTTTTATAAGTTCTTTTTTTCTGAGATACCCATTCGTCATGTCAAATTGAAATTGACTTTATTTTTTCTGATGAGAGAATTCAAATATCAGAAGAATCAAAGAAGCATTAACATAGTTGTCTATGAAATGCATTGTTTTTATTATATTAAGTAGTGTACTTTTGCCTATGTTCTGAATCTGCAGAGATATGATATAGTGAATGGAGTGAGTGATGAATCTGCAATGGATGCAGATGATAAAGCAAACGAAGGTATCATTTTTTGTTTGTATCTTCTTTGTTTTTGTTAACCAAATGTAACTCCTGCAAAATGTCTCCTACAGAAAAGGGTGTGCCAAATTTTTGGTTAAATGCAATGAAGAATAACGAAATATTGGCTGAGGAGGTATGAACTGTGTTAATAACTTATGATATTTTGCAGAAAAAGTTGGTATTTATTTTTGAGTTGCATTGTTTATAACTTTTGCAAATTATCACCAGATTTCAGAACGAGATGAAGAAGCTCTCAAATATCTTAAGGATATCAAGTGGTGTCGCATAGATGATCCCAAGGGTTTTAAGCTTGACTTTTTCTTTGACACCAATCCATTTTTCAAGAACTCTGTTTTGACCAAAACATATCATATGATTGATGATGACGAGCCTATTTTAGAGAAGGCCATAGGGTAACTCATTATATTCTTGCTTTTTTATACAGCTTATGCTATGTTTTTTGTTGGTTTTATGTTATTCATCATTTTATTGCATTTTGCAGGACTGAAATCGAATGGTTACCTGGGAAATGTTTGACACAGAAGATACTGAAAAAGAAGCCAAAAAAGGGATCAAAGAATGCCAAGCCTATAACCAAAACAGAAGACTGTGAAAGCTTTTTCAATTTTTTTAATCCTCCACAAGTGCCAGATGACGAAGATGATATTGATGAAGAGCTGGTAAAATCTTAATCACAAAGTGGTTTCCATTGTTGATTTTTTTTTTTTTTTTTTTTTTTTTTTTTGTGTTGTCTTGGCACTTACCGAAATTATATAATTTGACAGGCTGAAGAACTTCAGAATCAAATGGAACAAGACTATGACATTGGGTGAGTTCATCTCTTCCTTAAAGAGATACAACGCTTATGATCTTATCTAAGATAATTGCACTTTTTTTAACAAATTATAGTAATTTGGTTTGTTGCTTTACATTATACAACACTTGTTTCAGAGTGAGTTATAACTTATAATAGTCATATAACATTTTTAGATTATTGTTAATTATTAAACCATAATGGTAATTTTGAAACCAGAAATTACTAACCATGGCATGTTAATTCATTTAAACTTTTATATAATGGTTATTTATGTTTTGTTTTACAGTTCAACTATCCGGGATAAAATAATCCCTCATGCAGTCTCTTGGTTTACGGGTGAAGCTGCTCAAGAAGATGAGTTTGAAGGCATTGAAGATGATGATGATGACATTGAAGATGATGACGATGAAGATGATGAGGACGATGAGGATGATGATGACGAGGATGATGACGATGACGACGAAGATGAAGAGGAGACCAAGGGCAAGAGCAAAAAGAAGGTAAAAGTTTCTCACAATATTTGATTAATCTATGGACAAACTGCATGAAACATAGTATGAACTTTACATGTTTTTTAGGCATTAAAAGTTCCTCACCTTGTTAAGCGATCTTAGTAACCATTTACTTGTTTAATCTGTAGAAAGTCGTTCTTTACTGGTTCTCCAAAAAAATGATGCTGTGGCAACTTTAAATGTCATTGTGGTTATGTATATACATGCTAGCATGTGTTGTCTAACATGTCATACAGTTATACAATGTGTTTGAATATAAGCTAAAAGTTTACATTTTTTAATATTATAAATAAATGCATTTTTTAATCTTGTTTATGCATGGTCATTTTTACTGAATGTGGTTGCTGAATTAGGTATTAACCAGTACCACTTCATCAATTTATTTCTAACTACCGAAACTGGGTAATATATAATTATAATTTTTAACCTTATCATTAGTTTGTTTACAACTTAAAGTTAATTGGTTGAATAAGGAATCGTTTCATACAACACTTTACTCTTCAAGAAATGATATAACAAGTAAGATGTTGAGGAAAAAAGTGTTGATTTAAATATCTCTGTTCCTAAATTATTTTGTTGATTTTGAAATATACTAATTTATATTTCTTTCCCTTATGTTTCATGTAATATTGCAGGCTTCTGGACAAAAGGTGATACAATGATCCCTATTTAATCTATTTTTAAGAGTATGTATAAACTATTTTGAAGCTTATGTATATGTTTTTTGAACTGCAGAAGGGCGGTATTGTCCATGCTGGTGGTGAACAGGGTGAGCGGCCACCTGAGTGCAAGCAACAGTAGTATTTATGGGTGCACAAACTTGGTGCTTCGGTGGTGGTGTTTGGTTGATTTATTTATCTTTTTTTTTTATCATTATATATTTGTCTGTCGAAAAGTCCAGCATTTGTGGAAGTGTAGAAGGAACTCATGAATTACATTTATGGTTCTAGTTTTGTATGCTATGTTACGGTCATGTCAATTTTACCAAATTGGTGTATCAAATTTTTATCAGTTGCCGTTTTGTCATATTTGATGTTTTCTACATATTGTACTATGTTAGGAAGTTTAATAATCTTTAAACTTCCGGTGATACTTCAGCTCATACCGTGAAAAAGCTGACACATGCATCTCTCTCCATTGCAGTTTTTTTTTACAAAATACAGATTACTTCTTATTAGTAAACTAGAGTTTAAAGTTACCCATACTTCGTCGCGGGGTTAACAGTTATCTTTCAGGTAAATAGGCCATTATGGTCTAATGTTTGCGTCCGTCGAGACAAACAACTCTCAAACACAACATTAAGTCATCAGACGATCGTAATATTCAGCGTATCCGCTACGTCCTCATGTCGTGGCGTCGCGCTCCACTGGCATAGTTGTTGCATGTCGAAACCGTCTTCGTTGTCGTGTCAGGCGCTACCCTCAGTTTAATGCAGCCAGGTAGTAGTAAACAATTTACATATGTTCGAAATCCTCTCAAGAAAATTATGCAGCCGTCGTATATATTATTATGGTCTAGCCTATTTACTCTTTGAAAGAAGACAATAGTATATCGTTATATATATTAATTATATGATAAAAAGCCGCTCAAGAACGTTGGTGTACTATAGCGAAATCTTTTAATAACAAAGCCGTCGTATATATTATTATGGTCAAGCCTATTTACTCTTTGAAAGAAGACAATAGTATATCGTTATATATATTAATTATATGACAAAAAGCCGCTCAAGAACGTTGGTGTACTATAGCGAAATCTTTTAATAACAAAGCATTAATAATAAAAAATGATTGGCAGACCAATGTGGGATTGTTGTTCACATGCGTGGCATTTGGCATGCAATATCATAAAAGAATATTGGCGGTCCAATAAAAAAGAACTACTGTAGAACTGTCGTATTTTTTATTAGATACATATAATAGAGTCCCCGTGAACCCATTGCACTTTGCTCTGCTGACAAGTGCAAGACCCAACCTGTGTTTCTCCTAAAAAAGTAATAAAGTTTTACTTTAAAAAACTCATCCCATTTTTTTTACCAAATACGGGTAACTTCTTATTAGTGGTTGAAGAGCTCGCTCAGTTTTACCCATGTTCAATCTTTGAGAGGTTTTCTTATTCTTATTTTTTGTTCCAAATACAAAGTGTTTTAAAACTTCAAAAGCATTTTCCCCACTGCGAAGCACGGTTTAATAAATCTAGTTAGCATTTCTTTACTAAGATAGTAGGAGTTCAAGTCCTAGAAGGTGGGTAATAAATGAACTTTAAAAGTAGATTTTAAATGGTGTTTAGATTTTGCATAGTTAGCATGAAAGGCCGGTAAACTCATCCAAATAAGACGCCAAAAAGGGGTGCCAATAGAGTTTTTGCCAAACCCTTAAGAGTCTTCAAGGTGGGGCGGTGTTCGTGATGGTCACGGCCATCACAGACCAACCCGCCCACCCTATCGTAATATTTGCTTGATTACTTTTTAGTAAAACCTAACAAAGAGCGGGGGCCCAAACAACATTATTCTATATTTTTAGAGTTTTCCACAATTCAATACAATAGAAGTTGCTTGTTTACGACGCAAGGGCTCCATAAATTATTGAAGTTTGTGTGAAGAAGGAAGGAAGGAAGGAGAAGAAGAAGAGATGTCGTATTTGCTACCGCACTTGCACTCCGGGTGGGCCGTGGATCAAGCGATCCTGGCGGAGGAGGAGCGTCTTGTCGTCATCCGTTTCGGCCATGACTGGGACGAAACTTGTATGCAGGTACCTCCCTCCCTCCCTCCCTCCCTCCCTCTAACCCTACCTAATCCTTTCATATATTCTATTTATTATATTTCTCGGCTGCTTATTGAATTTTATATCTGTTTTTGAAATCGAGGATGTCTATACCTTTATTTGTTATCAGTTCTTTCTACCCTATCGCTTTAATTTATTCACATATAACTCATCCCTACTTATCTGCTTTAGGTTTTAGTAATTGACCTTAAACAACGATATGACGTGTTAAAATACTAACTATTTCATAATTCTCCTTGGTGTTTCATTCTTCTTCACATTTAAATTGAGTGATTGATTGATTATACAGACATAGCTGCAAAGTCATACAATCCAA
The DNA here is from genome assembly GCA_030844895.1 of Ambrosia x helenae. Lineage (NCBI taxonomy): Eukaryota > Viridiplantae > Streptophyta > Magnoliopsida > Asterales > Asteraceae > Ambrosia > Ambrosia x helenae. The sequence goes on from JAUTDX010001898.1 coordinate 59,642, forward strand.
AACTGTTGCTGCTTTCTATTCTCTCTCTCTGTGTGTGCACTTACACTTACCTTAGGATTGGGGATGGGATTGGTTATACCAATTTAGTTTGCATAAGCATATGATCAAATTCTCGTTGTTGATCATATATTCGTTGTTTAAGTTAATGACTGAAGCATACACATGCTGGTACCCGATAACTAACTGAAATTATAATTTACAATCCAGAAAGTTGTGACGTTTTAAACTGAAATTATAATGTACAATAGCAGTATACACCATACACACATTAGCACTGAAAATGGAGATACTGTCAAAATTCTTAATTTTGTTGTCTGCAACGGACTTTTAAGGTTTGAAAACAAAATTTATATGTTTGTGTTTTAAGCAATTCTGAACAAAGGGAGAACATTTTCATACGGTTTGGGCTTAACCACAAACCCAATTGTGCTTAGTCAAGCATGACATAACTATCTAACTATTTACACAATTAACACACTACAAAACTTATAAGAAACAAGACCGGAATCATGTTCTCATTTATAGTATTAAATCTTAAAAGTTAAAACCTTGAAAATAAAATACTCCAATTCTAGCTTGGCAAAATAAGTCTTTTTGTTATTAGAAATTTAGAATCAAACGTTTTTTGGTTCAACCCTTGCTTGCAAGCCTTAACCAACACAGGCATACAATGCCTAGTCAGTAGTCAACTTAACATGCTATTTAGTATTTACACGAAGATAGGCGTACCAAACAAAAATACACAAACAAGCGACAACATGGTCATTTACACAACAATTGGGTGAAATGTGTAAATTGAACACTTTTATTCTTGGAATGGGCAACTTTAGTGTATCAGTGTATGTTCTGTACTTCTGTTTTGGAAGGCCCTATGTACTCAGTTTCGGGTTGTGAAGACGGGCCTTGCCACCCCTTTCCCCTTATCCAGGGATTTAAGTTTTCCTTATCCACTCAACTGTCAATAATTTAGATTTTAAACACAAAAGTTACATATTTCTGTTGTTGTCCCTAATTTTGACATTTATTCACTGTTTAATCTCATATTAATAGCTCTTAAACTGAACTTACATCAACATAAATTGAATGGAATATTCTCTTTTATTAATAAAAAGTAAATTAGTCTCATACTGTCATACAATACATAAAAAAAATTGGGATTTTACATTTAGATATAGTTGGTCGATGTGGGTTTTGTTTCTATCTGTTACCGTAAACTAAAAGAACTGGCTTAAAAAGGAAACTGGTCAAAATACTCCTGAAGTGTATTGATGGTATAGAATCGCAGAAATAATATAACGTTTCTGTTCACATTTGGCGCACTAATTGTTTTATCGTACAAAACTTTTAAAAAATACCAACAAAAAGGGTTTTGGCCCAAGCTGGCCTTTTTCCATCCTGAATTCCGACCTGTCCGGTTGCCACGTTAACCAATGTGCATTTTTTCCTTGATGATGATCCCTTGTGTCAATCTAACTTGCCCTGTTTTTATGTATCTGTAGATGGATGAAGTACTTGCTTCAGTTGCAGATACCTTAAAAAACTTTGCTGTAATCTACTTGGTGGACATCACAGAAGTACCAGACTTCAATACAATGTACGAACTTTATGACCCGTCAACTGTCATGTTCTTTTTCAGGAACAAACATATCATGATTGATCTTGGTACTGGTAACAACAACAAGATCAACTGGGCCATGAAGGACAAACAAGAGTTCATAGACATTGTTGAAACTGTCTACCGTGGTGCCCGGAAGGGCCGTGGTTTGGTCATTGCTCCCAAAGATTATTCCACCAAGTACCGCTACTAAACTCATTCGGGTCAGAGTTTCTGTGTATTTGAACTGTGTATCGGAAGACTTAATACTTGTTCTGACTTTTGATTTGTTATAACATTGGTGTAATTGTGGTCTTTTGAAACTGAAATTATGTTATGGGATTCAACGACTTTTCTTAATCATTTTGTGTGACAAAGATAGGAAGTTGTGATTATGACCAAGGGCAAATGAAGCTCCGTCCAAATCGTTAAAACCAATCGAATTGATACCGCATGACTGGACCGTGACTCTTTTATTTCAATGGTTAATGTATGATTCATGGTTGGGACCGAGCCACGGAACCCGATCTAATTCAATATGGTTTCAGTCCGGTTTTGAGTCTTTGCACTCCTTCAATTTTACGCCTTCTAACTAAAAGAAAAAGGCTTGAACTAAAAATCAATGAAACATGTTGCTACCTTACAAAATAACTGGTATACTTCCCTTTGTAGTAACGACTTTGGAAACATAGCTAAGTGGTTTATGAAAATATGGTGTTGGGTGATTGTATTGAAAATTTTACACTTCTTTCGATTTTGGATAGACTTCTAAGTTCTAGATATGTTTATTCTAACCCTAAGACCATGTGTAATGGGGTGTGAAATGCCCCTTTTCATGTCCCCACTCACGCCCTATAGCATGTGAAATGGTCATTTTTGGTTTGAATCGCGTACAAACTTCACATACTCCACCAACACGCACACATCTATTTTAATTACTCTCTCACACACATATATGGATATGTGTGTGTGAGAGAGAGTGTGTGAATGATGATTGAAGGGGTATTAAAAGGCGTGAAACCATGACGAATGTTTTTTGCTAAAAAGAGTAATCCTGAGTTGACGATGACATCGCGAAAAACGAGACCTTATTGGGCATGAACCACTACACATGGTCTAAGGTGCTTGAGAATGCTTATTAACCTCTCCCACCATTATCAAATGACTAGACTTACATGGATAGACTTTGAAAAGTGAAAGTCTGTGCTTTATGTAGAACTTTATCTCTGAGCCATCCAAACTGTTGGCCATCAAACTTGTTTTTTAGGCAATCATATCTCTTATCAAATGCATTTTTTTCTTCTTTCACCTATGTGTGAGTAATGAGTGGTAAATGTCAATAAAAGAGATGTAGATATAATTATCCAATCTCCTATTATACCAGTATTGGGCCCATTTGAAGGATTGGTAGTGCTACAAGTCTACAACTTTAGAATATGAACATTACACAAACTATTGTATATAAGTAATACTTATTTTACACAAGATCTTTGACTAAAATGTTATTCTTAAAAAGATATCTCAAAACATGAATACGTAACGCTTTAATGCCTCACACAAAAGGGACTATGAATTATGAATATGATTTTGAAGTGGTTTAAGCACAATGCGGAGTGAGTTTGAGTATTGAACATTGATGTTTGCCCTTTTCTTTGGGCCTATATATACGTGGTTTGAGCATTCACTGCTCACACCTGTTATTGTTATGCTTAATCATTGGATTTGACCCAAATACATCATACAAACTTTCTTAGGTCGACACACCATATTGTTTATATGACCTTTAGCGAATTTATAAATTAAAACCTCACCGACCTAAGCGTTTATTGTTGTTGAGTAGCTAGGGCGCCACTTATTCGACCCATCATCTCCAAATATAGGTTATGCTTCTTCAATTCACTTGTATGTTATTTTTTGTAGACCATCTTCAAATACAACCCCTTTCGATCCATAAAATACTAACAAAGTAAGTAAAGGAACCGATTAGGAAAAGTTCAACATTGACTAGTAAAGTTCAACGTTTAGGTGGACTTCCTTTAACTACATGATGACGATTAACTTTCAACACATTCTCATAAAATCAACTATATTATTTTAATTTATTTAACCGTTACTTACCTTATTCATTTCAAATGTCTTTAGTTGCCTATCATGAATTCCTTACTAATCAAGCCTTGGAACTTTTTTTGGCATGGCCAAACAATCAAGCCCGCTATCTGGGGCAACCCAATAAAAAAAGGCGATCCTATATACCCTCGATCCAGATAACCCTCGGTAGCCCAATTTGAATTAGGGTTAAAAAGAAAAAAAAATGTAGAATATGAGTAGATTTGAAGTTGTGACTTAAGTTGAAGGGTGGAAACGAAAATTGAAAACAGAAAAGATATTGACCTTTGGTCATCCTTTCCTTTCCTGTACCAAAAAAATACAAGGAACAGGTTAACAGTTTTCTTGAGCAAGGCTTCAACTCATCTCCTTCCTTTACTCACTCACTCACACGGTGTGTGAGTGGTGTGGGTCCCAGATGATCCTAACACATGGAGCACTTCGCCCCTTCCTTCTTCCCTAACCCGTTTATCTCACCTGACCCGACACCTTAACAATAATAACCCGTTTTCCATTTCAGTTAATTCCATCCCTCAATTCACCCCCATTCGTTCAGCTTCTCACCACCAATCAATTTCAAGTAAGTTTTTGTTTAATTTACTTTCCTTTCCTTTAATCAATCTCAATGATTTGCTATTTTTACCATTGTCTTAGTTCTAAACTTACTACTAATATATTGTAAAAGTATTATTTATAATTATAATTATTTTGAAGGTGTAGAAAATGGAGAGCAGGTATATGTTGAGCAACCAGAAATAATATTTATGGGGACAGGAACAAGTGAAGGAATTCCACGAGTGAGCTGTCTTACTGATCCCTTAAACAAATGCACGGTAAATGTAGTAATCACATCAAACTAAATTAACTAACTCATTTATTATTATAACAACAACCAGATCATAAGGTTTTTTTATTTATTTTTTATTTGTGTTTGTTTTCAGGTTTGTGCAAAAGCTGTGGAACCAGGAAATAAGAATAGGAGACTTAATACAGGCATCCTTATTCGTTTCCCTAAACCTGCTGGCGTATGTAACATTCTTATAGATGCTGGCAAGTATGTATAATGTGTTTTTTTATCCAATTGTTGTCCATACTTTTATTAAATCATATAAAATCAAAGATGTTTAATGCTTGCATAGTGCAATTGCATTTCTTGTTTACATGAACCATTGTCACTCGCTATATGTTGCAAAATGTGTTAGGGAATACAGTGAAGATCGATCTTAAACGTGCTAAAGGTTTGGGAGCGGATAAGTATAGTTTATTAATTGTGGTAGTGTTAATAAAATAGTTGTATTTATCATGTTCTATAACTATTTAATTAGTTAATTATCAGCTTATAAAACATCCTAAATTCTTAGGTTTGGATGCTTATAGGATAATTACATAAACAATCCTAGTATAAGTCAAATGTGATACGTTAGCTATATAAATGCCATGGTGTGGGTATGAGGATTGTAAGGTTGTGGGATTTGGTACCGAATGGGATTTTTTTAGAAACGAGTCAAATTAAGTCTTGGGCGGGTTGGTTTTACCTGACAGCACCTTTTCTGTTATAAATTTTATTAATAACTAATGTTCTAAGTATGAATACAAAAAACAACTACTAAGATAATGATCCACTTATTTTGGGATTAAGCACATTAGGAGGTTGTAGCAGACTTGAGCATGCTGTTGGTGACTTTTGAACTGTTTTCCCTGTTACTTTAACAATAGAGTATAAGTCAATTTGACCATCTTACCCGTTTGATCTATTCATTTATTGTTTTTTCATCTTACAGGTTCTTTTACCAAAGTGCTCTCCGTTGGTTCCCTGCTTATGGGTAATAATGTTGTCACTTATTTTTCTCTTACATTTATTTGCTACAAGAATACTGAATATCTTTCGACCTCTTGAATTTTGATTTTCTTCAGGATAAGAACAATAGATGCGGTTGTGATAACTCATTCTCATGCTGATGCAATTGGAGGTCTCGTTATTAAACTTTTATGTGTTGGTTTTACATGATCATAGTAAGGATTTTGCCAACTAAAGTTGGTTGGTATACCTTTTGGGTTGGATGACCTTCGTGACTGGACAAACAATGTCCAACCACATATTCCTATATATGTAGCCGAGCGTGACTTTGAGGTGTGAAGTCAACTCTCACTGAATCGTGGATTTTCAAATAATGAACATATCATAAAAATAGTTGCAATAAGTTGGTGGTTTAAAATTTAATTGCAGGTGATGAAAAAAAACGCATTATTATTTAGTAGACACGAGTGTTGTGACACCTGGAGCTGCAGTCTCAGAGTTGCAATTTGATATCATACATGAAAAACCATTTCATTGTACATGATCTCAAGGTTCAAATTCACTTTCTTGACCTTTTCTTGAGTGATTCTTCTATGTGTTCTTATCCAGATTCATGATAGTCTGATTATAAGATGTTATGATAAGAGAACATGTCGAAAGAAAACTTATAGACTTTCACTGATGTAGTGCAAAAGTCCCTGGATATGTTTTTGTGTCCCAAACCTTAAAAAAAAATCAGTAATGATCCTTGTATAGTTTAGGGGATTAATTATGTGGAAAGACGGACTCTTATAATTAATAATCCGGTCATTTGTGTCATTATGTGTTGTGTAATCAGTTTACTCCATTACCGGTGTGGCATGGCCGTAATTATCGTTCACTGGGCTTCCGCTTTGGCGACGTATGTTACATCAGGTAAGATGAATATCAAATAAATGTTATAAAGTATATAAAATATTGTTGGTTGTAAAAAGCAGTGTAAAATGCCGTTTTCTATATAATTTGTTTAGTTTAGAAAAAATATACTTGAATTGTCACCGCATCAATCTAAACCCTTGATTTTCATCATCCAATGGCGCACACATATTCCTGAGACAATTGTATTTGATGCAACATTGCAACCTACATTTGTTTATTTCTTTCATTTGTTGCAGTGATGTTAGTGAATTACCTGATGAGACTTATCCCCTTTTAAGAGACTGTGAAATCCTTATTATGGTAACTAAGCCCCTCCCCCTTCTATTTTTCTATAATATGATAGTATCCATATTCACATTTAAAATTGTGTGTTTCTAGGATGCTTTGAGGCCAGATCGATCCTCTTCAACACATTTTGGACTACCAAAGGTTTTGGATTTTATAAATTTTTCTGTAGTGTTTTCATCAATATTCTGTTATCTTGTTAGTTCTAAGCCAAGGTCGATTTAATCCCAGGCGTTGGAAGAAGTTCGAAAAATAAAGCCCAAAAGAACCCTTTTCACAGGTATTTTGATTTTCCAGTTGTTCATCTTTCCAACCCTTCAAAAAATTGAATCTTTTACTTAAAAACACTTTACTTTTGTTCAGTTTGATCTTAGAAAGGAGACATTAATCAAGAGGTGGAAAAAGGTGGGTATTAGGCAAAAGTGGGTCATTTAAGTACAAGTTTGGCCAAATTACAA
>JAUTDX010001899.1:0-75306 GCA_030844895.1 Ambrosia x helenae
TTGTAAATGTATCAAAGTAAATTGCACAGCGGAATATTAAAGTGTTCAAGTTAAGTATCACTTTTAACAGGAGTTATGACTCCCCCTCAATCAATGAACTAGGAAGAAAAGATGAGAATCAATAATAGTAAATGAATATAACAGTAAAGCAGAATGATTTCTCAGATATATATGAAAAGGTTAACTACGAAGTAATTTGAAGGAAAATGTTCAAGTCTTGGTATGATTGTCTAAAATAGTGGGATTACCCCTCTATTTATAGACGAAAGCTTACATACAAACTAAGTTATCAAAAGCTTAAAATAATGTAAGATAATACTACAACAGGCTGTAGTATCGAAACTTGAACAAGACTTTAAGTTAACTAATATAATACTAAACTGCTGAGATTAAGGGCGGTTAGAAGCTTCTTAATGAAAGTGCTGATGAGTGTCAAATTTCTGATGAGTGATCTTTAGGAGTTTGTCTTCAGCAGTTGTTCTTCAGATATTCTGTCTTTCTCTGTGGCTAGCCTTTCTGATACAAGTTGTGCCTGTTTTGTAAGTTCTTTAGTTGAGAGTCCTTTAAGTGAGTACTTCCTTGTCTTTGAGTTTTTGCTGATATAAGTCATCAGCTGTTGCCTTTTATCTTCTTCTGTTGCAAGGAGAGTTTGCTCAGCAAGTCTTTTTTGTGCTTCTAACTCATTTAACTTCTTTTCATATTCTTTTAACTTGTCCATAAAGCTCAAGTCATCCCTTTCATCTAAGTTGTTCCATATCTTATCTTCCTTTGCCATTCTTTCTGCTTTCATTCTTTCTTCTTCTGTTAGTTCTTCTTCTTCTGTTTGACCTTCTGTCACTGTTATAGAAGAGGAGTTCAAATCAGTCATAAGCTTTGGAATTTCAGCTGGATTTATGTTGCTTCAAATGATTGTTCTGGTTCAGTGCAGGAAATGTCAACTACTGAAGTGTTGATCTGAGCAGCATCAACTACTGAAGGTTGTCTTCAGTACTTTTGGTCTTGTCTTCAGCAGCTGCTTCACTATGGCCTTGGGTAGACTTTTCAGCTTTCTCTCTAAGGTTTCTTTCTTCTTTTTCATACCATTCTTCTTTTTTCTTTCAGAGCTTTTTCTTGTCTAGTCATGGCAGTTAGTTTTTGAGATTCCTTGAGATTTTGTGCTTCTCTAGCTCTTTTTGAAGCTTCAAGAGACACAGTTTCAGGTTCCTTTGACATCTCCCCCTTTTTGGCTTCATCCACTTCTGGAAACCAAGGAGGTGGAGGTGTTACATCAGATAGATGGGCTAATTGTCTTTTGTTATCTTCCATCTTTCTTGACAATTCACCAAGCTTGTGATCAATTGCATTGTTTATCATTTCCAATTGAGTTTTGTTCTTTAACTCCATAGAAGTCATGAAAGTTTGGAGATGACCAGAATAAGCTAGTGTACCATCTGGTATAGGGACCATCTGGACTGCATAGTTGGTTCAATTCTATGCTTGATGACCCAGAAAATTGGGTAGGCTTTTGTGATTGTGGAGGGTGTGTTTTGGGGTGATCCTCAGTGTGAACTTGGGATGCCACTTTTGGGGAATTGGGGTTTAAGTGGTCTTTAACCTGTTCTTTTGTGACTGTCTCCTTGAGTACAGATACATTAGAATCAGGACCTTCACAGTCAGCCGTCAATTCAATCTGTGGAGATTTTGATCCATCATCCAAATTAATGGAATAATCTAAATCACTGACAAAGTCCTCAATGAGAACATTATCAGTTGTCTCATGAGCTAGGCCCAACCTAGTTGTCTCATGAACCTCTTGTTCTTGGTACTGAGGTTTTCCTACTTCAGGCACAAGGCCTTCATCAGTAGTTGCCACATTTGAGGTCACTACTGTCCTCCAATCCATCACTGGATGGTATAAGAGTAGTAGCAGCCTCAAACATACCAAAGGATTCTAGGCTTGGCCTTAGAGGCCTTGGTTCCTCCTCATCTCTTTGGTTAGGGCAGATCACATTCACGTCAATGTCCATTTCTGTGTTTTCATCCCTGTTTTATGGGGATTGACATTTGCTGATGGAGTGTGTTGTTTCAGCCTAGAGAGAATATTAGCAATCTCAACTGCTGGTGATGCTTCTTGTTTAGAAGTTATGGGATCAGCAGTTGGGGTTTGTTCAGTAGGTTCAGTTGTTTTGAAAGAAGGGTCAGTAGTTTTTGTCTTTTTGAGTCTCTTTCTTGAAAACAGAATGGATATTGGTGCTCTTTCTGGTGTTTGAGATGAATGAGACTGAGATGAAATTTCAGTCACATCTTTTGAAAGTGCAGATTGCACATTAGCAGCTTCAGGCATCTCAACTTCCCGAATTGCTTTTCTTTTGGGGTTGGTGGGTTTGGATTTTTGTTGTTTGGTTTGTTTTGGCTTTTTGGGAATGGGTTTTGAGGATGTTGGTTCCTTAGGGACCGTGACATGTTCCCTTGGTCATCCTCTGGCAAAAGTGCCGGTTTGTTATGCCTAGAGTATGCTTGTGAGGTTAAAGGGTTTAAAACAGTTGTTTCACCCACAAGCACCTCTTGTCCAAGTTCTTTGATAATACATTGCATGACGAACCTTGGATACAACAAAAATTTCTTTTTATCATTTTGGTGATGCAGCACCAACTCATTGAAAAAGTATGAATATGCCCTATATTTAGTTTCATTAACAATTGAATGAAAAATTGGTTGCATGGTTGAGGACATCTGATGAGAAGATCCAGTCTTTGGACTTAAGCACATGATAATGTAGTGAAACAAAAGTTTATATTTTGCATCAAAATATTTCTTGTAAATGGTAGCATGTGATAATGTACCTTGGTAACCACACTCAATTATGGTTGATTGAATTGTTCCATTGGGAATATGATCAGGTGCTTCAGCATCATCAAGACCTAATCTGTCTCCCAGAGTTGCCGGTGTGATTGCCATTTCTTTCCCTTTGATCTTCGTCTTCAAGGAAAGGACTTTACCATCTTCGGTAACAGTCTCAGTGTTTGCCCAAAACTCATTAAGAGTGTCAGTATGGATTGGTGGGTATCAACGGTGAACGCCGTGTAATATTGAGATTTTACGATCAAATCAATGATTTCATCGTATTAGGACCAGGCTTCATCTTTTTCGAAGTAGCCTCTTTGATTGTGTCCCTGTTTGAGAACTAGAGCCATTGTTTTTGATAGAATAGTTGAAAGATTCAGAGAGGGTTTTGAGAGAGGGAAGTTTTGTTTTTGAAACAATAATAATAAAAAGAGGGGTTTGAGAAGTTTAATAGTCCTTTTAGGTTAAACTTCTGAGAAAAAATAGGAAAAGACTGTTTAGTCCTTTTTGTCTAAAACTTCTGAAGAACATTTGTTCATCAGGAGTTTCCTATTTTGTTCTTCAGTAGTTTTGAACTACTGAGAATATTTTCTTAAAAATACCTCTAAAATCAACATTTGATGATTTTATTATCATTAGCAGATTTTTCTTTTCAGAAATTTTCCCTTACAGATGTTTTTGTAGATCAATAGTTTTTCTCTCTTTTTGTTGATCAACAGAGGTTTGAGACAGAGTTAGTAAACAGGTAAGTGAAAGTAAAATATGTACAGAAAAATGAAAACACTTACAGAGTTTACTCAAAGTTTAGCATTCCAAGCATGAAAACTAACCTCTGAAATGTTGACGTGTCAAGGGGTTTGGTGAAAACATCAGCTATTTGATTAGCTGTTGTGACATGTTTCACCTCAATCTTGCCTTTTTCATAGCAATCCCTGATGAAATGATACCTTATTTCTATATGTTTTGTCTTTGAAAACTGAACAGGGTTTTGAATGATGCTAATGGCAGATTTACTGTCTACTAAGAGTGGAGTCTTGGTCTCTTTGATTCCATAATCAAGAAGTTGATATTGGAGCCATTGAATCTGTGATATACAACTTGCATCGGCAATGTATTCAGCTTCAGCTGTTGAAGTTGCCACAAATGTTTGCGTCTTTGATTGCCAGGACACCAGACAGTTTCCTAAGAATTGACAACCACCAGATGTAGATTTTCTTGACATTTTGCACCCTGCATAGTCACTATCTGAAAAAGCTGTTAACTTGGTATTGCTTAAAGTAGGATACCAAATTCCTAGTGTAGGAGTTCCTTTCAGATATCTGAAAATTCTTTTGACAGCAGTTAGGTGTGATTCCCTTGGTGCAGATTTATATCTAGCACAGACACAAGTTGAGAACATAATATCTGGTCTAGAAGCAGTTAAGTACAAAAGGGAACCTATCATACATCTATACATGGTTTGATCAACCTGTTTTCCTTAATCATCTGGTTCAACTTGTGTGGTAGGTCTCATGGGAGTGGAACATGATTTACTGTCTTGTAAAGAAAATTATTCAATAATTCTTTAACATATTTAGATTGATGTATAAAAGTTCCATTTGTTTGTTGCTTGATCTGCAGTCCCAAAAAGTACGGTAGTTCTCCCATTATACTCATTTCAAATTTTGATTGCATGAGTTTCTTAAATTCATCACACAGTTTTGTGTTTGTTGAACAAAAAATGATGTCATCAACATAAATTTGAACAAGTAAGACATGATTTCCAACATGTTTTGTAAACAGAGTTTTATCAATGGAGCCTCTTGTGAAGTGATTTTTGAGTAAAAATGTAGAAAGTGTTTCATACCAAGCTCTTGGAGCCTGTTTTAGCCCATAAAGAGCTTTGTCAAGTTTGTACACCCAATCAGGATGAGCAGGATCGTCAAACCCAGGTGGCTGACAAACATACACTTCCTCTTTTATTTTTCCGTATAAAAATGCACTATTGGCATCCATTTGAAAAACTTTAATTTTGTTGGAAATTGCATAAGCCAAAAATAACCTGATGGCTTCAAGCCTTGCAACTGGAGCAAAGGTTTCATCATAATCAATTCCTTCTTCTTGTGAATAACCTTGTACTACCAGTCTTGCCTTGTTCTTGATAATCATACCAGCTTCATCTTGTTTGTTTCTGGAAACCCATCTTGTGCCAATTGGTAGCTTGTTTGGAGGTAAGGGACAAATTTCCCAGACCTGTTGCTTCTTGAATTGGAGCAATTCTTCTTGTATAGCTTGAACCCAATTGTTATCTTTGAGGGCTTCTTGATATTTCTTTGGTTCCTACTGAGAAATGAATGCTGAGAAAAAGCAGAAGTTGGAAAGCTGGTTTCTTGTAAGTACCCCTGATGCAATGTCACCCATGATTTGATCCAATGGATGATCCTTGTGTTCAATCAGTTGTTGTAGCCCTGTACTTGGAGATGGCTCTTGAACTTCTTCAAACAAACCACTGAGGTTGATAATATCTGGTTCAGCTGTATGTTGTGGTTCAGGAGTCTGTGGAGCTGAATCAGTAGTTTGATTTTGTTCATCAGCAGTTGTTGAAGTAGAAGTTTATAAAACTTCTGATGGTTTAAAAGTTAATTTAATGACTGTTTTTGGAGTCCATGATGGAGGACTATCATCATAAAACCCTTGATCACCATAATAAGTGGGTTTGGATGATGTAACAGTCTTTTCAGGTCCGAAATGAAAACTGTCAAGGTCAAAAAGTTCAGCAGGATGTGCTGGAATGAGAGTGTGTTTGGACTCATTAAACTTGACATTCAGTGTTTCTTCAACTATCTTGGTTCTGGAGTTAAATACCTTGTAGGCTTTTCTAGTGGAAGAATAACCAAGAAAATAACCTGAATCAACTTTTGCAGCAAACTTTGAAATAGAGTCTTTAATGTTTAGTATGAAACATTGACATCCAAAAGCCCTGAAAAAGGAGATAAAGGGCTTGATGTCATGAAGAACTTCATAGGCAGTTTTGGAATGTCTTTTGTTGACAAGGACTCTGTTTTGAACATAATAAGCTGTGTTGACTGCTTCAGCCCAAAATACAAAGGTAGGTCTGAGTCAGCTAACATAGTTCTAGCTGCTTCAATTAATGTTCTGTTCTTTCTTTCTACCACACCATTTTGTTCAGGAGTTCTGGGAATGCTGTACTGTCTAACAATCCCTTTAGACAAACAGAATTCATCCAGAGTTTTGTTCCTGAACTCTGTCCCATTGTCACTCCTGATGATTTTGACAGAGAGAGAATATTGTTTCTCTACTTGTAGAATGAAGAACTTGATTATTTCAGATGCCTCATCCTTGGAATATAAGAAGAAGACCTATGTGAATCTTGAGTAGTCATCAATGATGACCAAGCAGTATTTCTTCTTACCAAGGCTCATAATCTTGACTGGTCCAAATAAGTCCATATGGAGTAGTTGAAGACATGCAGTTGTCTTTTATTCTTCAATAGACTTATAAGAGGACTTATGATATTTACTTTTAAGACAGGAAACACAATGTTCTTTACACTGGTATTCCTTCAAAGGTAGACCTCTGACCAAGCCCATTTTTGTGACTTTATTTATGGTTTTAAAGTTCACATGGCCAAGTCTCCTATGCCAGAGATTAGTTTCAGAAGTTGATGCTCTTGAGAAGAAACAAGTAGTGTTGTTCAGTACTTTGTCTTTTTCAATGTCCACTGCATAGACATTGCCACATCTTTTGGCTATCAGCAAAGAATGATCTTCAATGATCTTCTCTAGCAACCTTTGGCCTTCTGGTGATATGATCTTGCATGCTGTTTTGGTGAAAAAGGAAGAATATCCCTTGTCACACATTTGAGATACACTCAGCAAGTTGTATTCCAAGTTTTCAACCAGATTGACCTTATCAAACTGTATTTTACCAGAGGATACATTGTCATGTCCTAGCACATATCCCTTGGCATTGTTCCCAAAGGACACATATCCTTCTCTTTGACTGATAAAATTGCTTATCAGGTATCTGCATCCTGTCATGTGCATTGAGCCTCCACTATCAACATACCAAATGCTATTCAAACCTCTGGAGACCCTCTGCACCATATAGCAAATTAGTTAGATTTTGGAACCCAAGCCAGTTTGGCTTTGGGTTTGCTCTTGAAAACAGGAACAGGTTGTTTTGGACCATTTTTGGAAATCCATGTCTTTTTGGCAATGGATTTTTCGTTAAAGACAATGGTGGAGTTCTTTAGAGGACCACCATCAACTTTGGTCATCAATAGTTTTACTAAATTCATAAGATTTTTAATCTTAGCAGTTTGTGAAACTGCTGATGATTTAGGTCCAACTATTGAAGAGGAATTTTGAGAAAAAAGGCTTTTGTTGAGATTTAGTCTTTTTCTGGGAAAAGGTGTTACTTGGTTGTTGTTTGTTGGGATAAAAAGTTTCTTCAAAATCTTGTTTAATTTGTTTTCCCACAACCAGTTGTAAAATTTTCTTGTTGTACCAATTTCCTTTTCTGTATCTACAAAATTCTGTTTTGTGGTTAAACAGACCACAAATTTCACATTCTCTTGCCTTCTCCTTCCTTTGAAATTCATCATGAGATGTGGAAGGCAAGTTACTGACAGTTTTAGAAATTTGAGTTAGGTTATCAGTAGTTTTCAGGTTCTCAACTCCTGATGTAGATGAAACTACTGATGACTTAATGTCAGCATTTTTAACTTCTGCAAGACGTTCAATTTTGAGAAAGTTCTGATGAAAGGATGTGCATTCTTTCATATTGGAAGTTAGATTTAGAACTATTCTACTCCCATCATCAGCAGTTTTGGGAGTAAAATCAGTTGGTGTTTCAGTATGGTTGTACCCTATGCCAAACTTAACATTTGATGCAGTTTGTTTGTTAAGCAGCATTTGGTAACCTCTACATGACTCAACCCAATTTTCACAATCAACCTTGTTGTCAGCAAACTCTTTTCTGACATTTCCTAGGTCTTCTATCATGATCTTAATCTGTGCTTGGGTTTCAATAGCATTATTTGTTAATTTAGAAATTTCTTTAGATTTTGCAGGAAGTTTTCTTTTTAAATCACATTTTATTTGAGTATATTTTCTTTCAGAGTCATTGGCTTTGCCATGTAGATGCACATTGGTCTCTCTTATGAGAGCAAAAGATTCTTTGCAAGAAGTTGAACAAAGTTTTAACAAAGATTATTTTGATACCTGAGATAATGCAGATTTAGAGGTGCATCCCTCAAAAGCCATCAAGGCAAAATTCTTTCTGCCATTATCAGGTTTCCCCAGTTGATGTCATAGACTTTGTTGTCTGCATCTGGACTGCATTCAGATGTGTCAAAAGGAAGACTACTCCACTCAACATACCCTGATATAAAAAGACTTTGTTGAGAGGGTTGTTGAGTTTGTGGAGGATGTTGAGCAGCTGGAACAGGAGGTATTTGTTGTTGGCCCTGTTGTTGAGCAGACATCTGAACATATTGTATTTGAGGCACATATTGGATTTGTGGAGCTTGTGCCTGTACAAAATGAGCACTCCCTTGAGTTCCATTATTCCTATTATAACTGGAGTTGAACTGATTTCCAGACTGTGGTTGGTTAAAGCTAGAGCTTCTACACTCTCTAGCAAAGTGTCCCAACTTCTGACACTTATGACATCTGAGTTTAGATTTGTCATAACCAACTTTTGTTGAACTGTTCAGTCCTGGAAATTTCCTTCCTGACCTTTTATAAAATTTATTTGTTTTTATGCATTATAAAGCACATGTTATCAGTAGTTTGACTATCTTCTTCATTGTCATAACCTGGATATGACCTTTCTGATGAGATCCCAGTGGTTATGTCAATGTGGTCAACAGATCCAAAATCATTTGAACAAAAAGGTGAGTCTTGTCCTAAAAGTGTTGTACTACCTGGAACATAGTCATTAGTTGTTTTGCCATAATTTTGTAACTTTTTCTTTTGATTTATTTCTCTTTCAAAAGTTAATAATCTCCCATGTAATTTTGTAAGAGTGAGGGAGTTAAAATCTGGTCCAGATCTAAGGACTATTGAGTAAGTTTCCCATTTTTCTAGTAAAGACCTTAAAAATCTATGAAGCAAGATACTGTTTGTTGTATAGGTCTGACCATTTAACTTTAACTCAGAGATTAATGAGGAAAATCTTTCAAATTGTTGTGTCAAAGTTTCTCCATTAATGTGAGTAAATGTTTCATATTGTTGAGCAAGAATTTCTCTGGTGTTGGCAATCACCTCTTCAGTTCCTCCAAACTGTTCTTTTAGGTAGTCCCAAAGCTCTTTGGCACTTTCACAATGTAAAAGTCCAGAGTAGATATCATTTGGGAGAGCTATTGCCAACATAGAGAATGCCTTAGCATCAAGATCAAGTTTTAGGAAATCTTCATCAGTGTAGTCTTTTGGTTCTTTTGGAATTTCTTCCTTAGTTTCAAGATTTACATTTACTGGTTTATGAGGTCCATACATGACAGATCTCCAACAACCAGTGTTGGTCTGTGACAAAGTATGTGCCAACCTTTTTTTTAGATATTATACTCATTTCTGACCAGCATAGCAGGTTTAGTGGCAGATCCAGTATTATGAGGATCCATTTTTGAGAATTTTGATTTGTCAAGTTTTTCACAAAGTGATGGATAAAAAGTGAACTTTTATCCTTTATTGAATATCAATAAGAGTCTGTGTCTGATTCTCAATTTGTTAGATTGATATTTGATCAGATAAACCAGATGCTCTGATATCAATTGTTGGACCAGTTTCTCTATTTAACAGTTCTTATTCATGAACAATTATGTGTTGTAAATGTATCAAAGTAAATTGCACAACGAATATTAAAGTGTTCAAGTTAAAGTATCACTTTTAACAGGAGTTATGACTCCCCCTCAATCAATGAACTAGGAAGTAAAGATGAGAATCAATAATAGTAAATGAATATAAAAGTAAATGCAGAATGATTCACAGATATATATGAAAATGTTAACTACAAAGTAATTTGAAGGAAAATGTTCAAGTCTTAGATGATTGTCTAAAATAGTGGGATTACCCCTCTATTTATAGATGAAAGCTTACATACAAACTAAGTTATCAAAAACTTAAAATAACGTAAGATAATACTACAACAGGCTATAGTATCGAAACTTGAACAAAGACTTTAAGTTAACTAATATAATACTAAACTGTTGAGATTAAGGGCGGTTAGAAGCTTCTTAATGAAAGTGCTGATGAGTGACAAACTTCTGATGAGTGATCTTTAGGAGTTTGTCTTCAGCAGTTTGTTCTTCAGATCAACTGTCTGGTTTATCTTCAGAACTTCTGATTCTATTACTCTTCATGACTTTAGACATCTTTCACTTCAGCAGTTTCACAAAATGTTAAGAGGATATAAGACTAAAGTTTATACTGGCTTGTCAATCCTCTTTGACCCTACAAACATAGAGCGAGCAGCATAATAACAGGCACAAACATGGTTAAGAAACCCTAAAATTACCACATCAGAATACGTATTCGGTAACCAACAGGGAGTCAGGGACTATCCAAAGGGGGAGGTAGGTCAACGATTGTGGAAGCAAAGTTTATAAGACAATAGATAAGGTTAGCGACAATTATGACCTTCGTAATCTTACTGCCAAAGCGAAAAGCCCTAAGAACGTGTTCAGGCACGTAGCAGCTAGCCAGACACATCATAGATAAAGGCTTTAGAAAGCAGTACGTTCACATACCACCACCACCTAGGGTTTCGAAATCGAACCCGGAAATAGTGCACGAAGGCTTTTACGGTTTCCATAATCGGATTCCGGTGGTTGTCACCTAGGGTTTGGAAGACATGCATCTTAATCAAAGCAGAGAGACAAAGGCATCGATGTTGAAAGCCAAAGGGGTAGCGGCTTTAAAGAGTTGCACACGACATACACGGTGCCTGAATGAGTTTTATTGACCGAAACAGTACCACCGCTTCACAATAACGTCAATCCTCTGACAACAAAGCCACATATATGAAGAAGAAGGGGACGGAGGTCATCGTCGCAAGTCGACATAGAGACGGAAGAGACGGTACGGTTATGGCAAGAAGAGAGAGAAAGGATGTATATGAAGGATATGCTAGTGCTTTGAGGACTTGTACGGAGCTTCATCGACTTGTATTGAGGGAAACAGTAAACTCACCTCACAACGAAAGTTGGTTTTTGTTTGTATATATAATATAAAATATACTGTACCTAAAATGTACCGATCACACCCTAAAATGTATACAAAGTTAGCATATTAACAAGGTGTGTTTCACACCACATCATGCACCCGCTTTTACGTATACGATCCTATAGATTAAATAAACATAATATAACGAGTGTAATTAAAAATAAATATAAACCAAAATAATATTAAAATAATAAAAGAAATTAACTAAAAATTAATATAAATTGTACCGCTTGTATGAAAAAATCGTTAACGAATTCATTTTTGTCAACATATCCCTCCATTTTGTGTTTAGTTGATCAACCGTTTGTTCTCTTCTGCCCATAAGATCGTTGAAATGTTTAAGAACGTCTTTCCACAATGTTTTTTTGTTGATTTCCTTTTTTTCCGCAACTGCCACATGAACGTATGCTTGAGCTAAAAATACTTCTTCTTTAGAAGTTCAATCCATTTGATCGACTCGATTAGTAAATTTCTCCCTTTTCTTCCCTTTAACTTCAGCTACATCTTCTTCTTCAAACTCATCACCTTGCATGTTCATTTTATCCAAATATGGCTTGAATTGTGTTTCTTGCACAAGGTCGTCATCATCAAGGTCTTCAAGGGGGGGGGGAGGCGTTGAGAGGGTGGGCTACTATAAGATCCAACGACTCAAAGTTATGGAGAGCTTCGTTAGAGAAATCAAGTCGACGGGTGGAGCCATAGGTTGTAAAACCATAGGTGGTGAAAAACAATTATGTGTGTATTGGCCATAAATGTAATTTTGTGGAATGGTTGTGATTGTGTAAATTAATTTCGTGGGCATGGTTTTCATGGTGTGGGTTAGTGTGGTTTATAAACGACAACACCAAAAACGCCCCTCGTGGGTTCGAACCGTCCCTCGTTTGGTCGAACCACCATCTCGTTTGCTTGAATCAACCCTCAATTTTTTTTTGTTTGAACAACCAACCGTATTTTTTTTGTTTATCCATGGCTTGAGTTGGTTTAAAATGAGTAGAGTTTTAGATTTTGTGAGTTTAACTCGGAGTGGAGGAGAAATGGTTTGAGTTGGTTTAATATATAAAGGTTTTAAATAACTAAAAAGTGACCGTTGCCTACGGTCATGTAGCTTGGGAAGAGAGCTTTTCACTCGGCAACAAGCAGGCGAGGAAATCAAACCTGGAGGTAGCTTAGGGGGTGACGACGGTGTTTCCTAGCCACATTTTGCCTTGCAGTGCCCCGCCCCCGAATAATCCTTAAAAAATATCCTCCAACTGATCCCTACAATTTGTATATATTATTAATATGCCTAAATATATCCTTATTAAGTATTAACCAAATACATTATTATCTTAACTCACCAACACTATTCATGTCGCGCCATTAACACAATAATAAAGATGTTGTAGAGATGCACGCCTTTGTATTATTTTTCGTTATACAAGGCTCTGGTCAAGGTTGTAGAGATGTTAAAAGCTAAGTAGAAGCGCTTCCTGTGGAGGTCGAGTTGGGATAAAAACAAAATGAGTTGGGTAGCATGGGATCAAATCACAAAGGAAAAGAAAGGAAACGAAAGGAAAGGGGGTGGGTGGGGTGGGGTGGGTTGGGTCTTTGCTCTTTAAAAACTTCTAATTTATCACTCATTTCGAAATGATGGTGGAGGTATAAATTGGAAGTCGACCCTCCCATATAATAAAACTTTATCAGGGCTTGGCTACCATAGAAAATATGAAAAAAATGCTTTGCGGCTACCAGGGTTTTGATAGGGTTTTGATTGCGAAGGCTATCAAAGGCAAAGTGGAGTCGGTCCAGGGAAAGTCAAATGGAAGTGGAATAGTTGGGAGCCGACTAAAACAAATATTTTTGGTTGGAGACTCATTTGCAACCATCTTCCTACCACTAAGTAGCTACAAAGCTGGGGAATTCTGAACGGGTCATCTTTGTGTCATATTTGTAAGTCGTCAAGTGAAATAGTGGAACATATGTTTACTTCCTGTTATGTTGCGACCATTGTGTGGCAATGTATTAGTACGTGGTGTGGAGTTCAGCCGATCTTCGCTTTCACGATCAAGGACTTATTTGAGGTGCATAAGTTTGTGAATGGTTCAGAAGAAGGTTTATTCAATCGTTTATGGTAGTGGTGTGTTGGTGCATTTGGAAAGCCCAGAACAATCTCATTTTTAGAACCAGCCAATAGGTGGAAAGAATATGTACAGAGATCAAGGCGTATGGTTTCCTCTGGGTTGAAAATCAGTCCAACAATGTGTCATTGGATTGGTCAACTTGGATATCCTTTTATGTCTAGTTCTGTGAGGAGATTGTTTTATTTGCCTTGTACGTAGTTGCTTGCTAGGCAGCTTGGCTCGACTTGAGCACAAGCAGTGGCGGATCTAGAAAATTTTTTTAGTAGCAACGTTCAAATTTTTTTTTTCGTCGTAGTGTCATACAATGGATTGCTATCGCCATAGTTTTATACAATTGATTGCTATCACTCTTTTGCGTGACCTGATTCATACTTTTGGTTTCGACTTGGCATTGTTATAATGTTTATGGTTTACTCCGAAATCAATCAACAGAAAAAACATACTCAACTGCTGGATTGCTACCTAATTCCTAAAACCTAAATTAATTAACAAACAACAAATCACTAAATCAATTAACTACTGGATTGGTACCTAATTTCTAAAGCCTAAATCAATTAACAATCAACAAATCCCTAAACTTGTTGAACCGGAATGGATTGACAGAACAATGCATCAATTGATAAACAGTAAACCAGTACTAACCTTTTGCATGCCTGCTATCCAGTTGAACAGAACAGTCGACTCAACCGTCCAACCCTGGAGTTGAAGTTGATATATGCCTGAAGAAGGTAATTTAAATGTAAGACTATAAGAACTGATTGTAAGATTAAGAAGGGGGTGCTTAGGTCCATAGTCACCTAATTCGCGGTTCGCTCCGGTTCAGTACGGAGGGGGATAGGTTCATTTCGGTACGATCCGGTACGGTGTACCATTGAATCTGGTTCAACATACGTAAATTATTAAAATAATAATAATAACTTCATTAATAGTATTACAAATAACCAAAATCCAAAATTCATATTAACAAATAGAAAACATAAAAATAAACATGAACATAAAAGTTCCAAACTAAACAACTAAAATTAATAACATATAGAATTTTTTAATATGGAGGAAAACAAACAGGTAAGGTAAGCCAACTAGCCAACAATTATCAACGTTTCACGTGGGCTACAGGTGTTACACACACGATGACAATGCTTAATATGGCAACCAATTTTATTTTATTATTATAAATTATAACTCATACCAGACTAATTCACAATCACCCATACTAACCAATTACCAACCATTAAAACCACAATCAAAATCAAAAGATAGAGTCATGATGCTTACCAACACCTTTGAAGGTTACTTCATCAGGGAGCGGGATCAGTAGCCCCTGATGATTCTTCGGTTAAAAAAAACTCACAAGAGATGTAGACAGGGCCGCCGGCAGTCCGGCATAGTGGGTCAGTGGTGGTCCGGTCACCGGTGGAGGGCGGAGGAGGGACGGAGACGCATGGTAGGGTAAGGGTTAAGAAGCTTTAATGGTTGCTGATTTGTTCCTTTTGTTCCTCCTTGGCTGCGTGAAAACCATCAGTAGGTTTTTTTTTTTTTTTTGGTTTGTGAATGTGAAGGGGGTTGGGGTGACTTGGGGTGGGCTAACAAGACAAGAAGTGTTGGATTTGGGTTAAATGGGTAAGGTGGGTTGTTGGTGGACTTGGGTTTAATCAATAGGTGGGCTATTATTATATCTAGATTAGTTATTTTTCTTGTTATTATTAGTCGAATTCGATAAACATTTTTCCGACTAACGAAACGTGGTAACGTTACTAACGTATAATTTCATTTATTAGTAACGTATACTAATTTTTAGTAGCAACGTAAATTTTATTTTAGTAGTAACGTTTTTAAAAATCGTAAAAAACCATTTTTTTCCACTACGCGTGCGAAGTTGAGCCGCAACGTCCGCACCCCCTCCCTATGAAGTATGTCCGCCCCTGAGCACAAGCTCAGAATTAAACAAGCTAGACTCGGTTAGAAAATGAGTCGGCTCAACTTAAATCATTTCAACTATACCTTTTTAGTTAGTTTTTTTCAAACGAGTTACGAGTTGAATCGCGATCAGCAAGCCACGAGACTTTAAACGACCGTGATAAAAACAACATAATCTAAAGTTTGAGAAAAATAAAGGACCATTGATGGAAATAACAAAAGAAAGTCAAATCATCAATCAAAAATACCAAAATTTGTCAAAATATATTGAGACTTTACAGATTGTCACAGCAATTCCAGGCTATAACAACAATTACTCTCTCTCTCTCTCCTCACTCTCTCTCCTCCCACCTTTGTTTCCCCAATTTGTAGTGTGAAACCCTAGGAACAAAAACCTACATGCTCCCCCTATAATCACTCTCAAAGATTCTTTTCTTCAACTTACTTCTGATTTTCAGACAAACCCACAATAAAGCTTCAATCTTTATGTAATTTTGTTGGTGGATTGAAGTGGGTTTGGTGTAGATTACACCAATGCTACGTTTTCAACAATCAAGATTCTAAATCTTCAACTTCACGCTTTGTTTTAAGCTTTCAAACTTTTATTTTTTAAATTGTTACTGGATTAGGGTTTCACTATGGCTAATAATCAGGACTTGCAAATGAACCCTCAGATGGAACAGATCTATGGTGAAATTCGTGATAATTTTCGTGCCCTAGCGTATGTACTTTTATTATTATTATTATTATTATTATTATTATTATCTTGTTATTTAATGTTGGTTGTGATATTTGATTTTTTTTAATTTTAATTTTAATTTTATGTTGGGGGTTTAATATTGAATTCTTGATGTTAGTTTTAGTTTTAAATTTGTGGAATTAGAGCTTTAAAACACAATTACAATTATTTTAATGTGTAATTTGGTACAAAGTTAGTAAGGTGTAAGAGGCTTTTATTGTTTTTCTGCTTATGGACTAACTGCTTTTAGTAAGTTTTGTCATGTGTAGTGACTAGTGAAGAAGGTTTAGAAACCGAAAGTTGATGTTTTCGGTATAAGTGCGAGTTTTGGCTGTTTGGATGGTTGATGAGGCTTTGTTTTAGTTATGAGTACTAGTCTACTACTTGCTAATGTTCTGTTTTTTAGTGGAGTTTTTGTCTAGAGAGATTTGGGCATTGTGACTGTCACATTGTGCGACGATAACGGCTAAATGTTTTTATTTATGAAATCATATATGTTTTAAAAGCTTGCAGAAGATGAGTAGAACACTTTATTTCAAGTTTGGTTTGGACTTTGGAACTTCCTACAAGTTATAAAACTTCCATTAAGTGGATGCTAATATTTTAGGAGGTTGCTTTAAGTGTTGCTAACTAGTTGACCTGCACGGAACTCCTACACTCTGCTTTTGAGTTTGTAGAGCGGAAAAGAAAAGGAAGGGTGGTAGAGGTCGTACAATTTGGTTTTTCGTTTTGGAAAGGAAGGAAAGAAAATGCAATCTATATAATTTGTTTCCCTGCTCTTGAGTTGGAAAGAAGTCTAGAAATTTGCCAATTTGATAGTAACACCTTTGTTGTGAAAACAGGTCAGCTTAGGATAGGAAGTTTGGTCATTAATAAGTTATAATATAATCCTTTTTTTCTCTTTAAAACAACCTATGAGAACATCTTCAATGTCTACATGGTTGTTAGTGTGGTCACATAAAAATTGCTAGAATAAGATGGTTCTAATTTTGGTATGTTTACGCGTTTAGCTAAAACTTTAATTCTTCAAAAATTACCTACACGCCCCGCTTACGGCTGTGCACATATAATGTATATATGTGTGGCCCTAGGGGGGCAAAAGTAAAGTTGCACTAATTTTAACGTTATTTTACTAATTTTGTAAAAATAACGTTTAAAAACGACGGATGGTTAATCATGCATCATGTGGTGGCGTTGATAGCCAAAAGACAAGGGGTTACATGCACCAATCGGGCTTGTCCAGATTGCGAAGTGTTATGTGCCTTATGTCCAATGCTTGATACAAAACCACTATCGAGCCGGGGGTCTCACTGGAAGCAACCTCTCTATTCCCATGGGGTAGAGGTAAGGCTGTTTACATCTTACCCTCCTCAGACCCTACCTTAGCTTTGCTATTGGTGGGATTAACTAAGTATGATGATGATGATGACTCGGTGAGCTACACGCACCAAAAGTGTTAAGCCTACGATCCAACTACTTAAGTGGAACCTTACCTTTGGATCTGCTTTCAATTCCCACCCTCCACTCCCTGTTCCTTCAAAATAACAACCTTAGTGGGAACATCCCGCCCTTCCTTCTTCCCAAGCTTTGTGTATTGGATATGTCCTTTAATACATACACCGGCGGTATTCCACCACATATACAAAACTTGACACGGTTAACCACCTTATACCTCCAAAGTAACTCCTTATGTGGTCCAATTCCAAATCTAACCTTTGTAAACCTCCAACATCTAAACTTAAGCTACAACCAGCTTAATGGCTCCATGCCACTTTCCTTCCAAACATTTCAGAATTCATCGTTCCTTGGAAATCCGTTGTGTGGCTTGCTTCTCAAGCCTTGTCACAAAAGCACATGCATCTTAGGCTCCCTTTTCGCCAAGATAGTCCTTGGCGGTATATGTGCAGAAGTTGTTGCAGGGTTCCTACTAACTGTTGCCTTTGTTGGATACCTCTACTTTGGAAAACATCACAGTAGAAGGCATCCTACTTTGGTTGTAGGGACTCATGACAACCAACTGTCTATCTCTGATGAGTTTCAGAATAACTTCAATCTCAATGATATGCTAATCTCAATGATCTACTTTGGAAAACATCACAGTAGAAGGCATCCTATTTTGTTAGTGTATCGACCGAGATATTGGTGATATCGGCCGATATTATCGGAAACGATATTAAGACCGATATTTTAGACCGAGATGACTTCTTGTGGCCGATAACCGAGATAGCACCGATATATCACCGATATATCACCGAGATTGACTGCTTAGCCATTATAACAGGCGGGTCATAATATCTTAAATGATCCCATTACCTCATGAAAGTTTTTCGAGCTGATTAAATCTATTCAGCATTACAAGTGAGCTGTAGATAGCTTATTTGAGAAATATCTTAAATAAATTCTTATTTCAGTCTACGTGCATTTCTAATTACGTAAATTTAGTTATAGTATTACATTAGTTCTTTGCTATACAACTTTAGTAAATGCTGTTGTCTTTACAATCAATAAAAAACAAAAGCGGCACACTTGCACCATTTGTTTTTATACGGTCAAGTTGCTAATCTTAATATCGTTTTAATGAGATCGCGCATATGTTGGAGTTGTCATTTTTACTTTATATTTTATTCAGTCCATTATACTTGTTTTTTACTTGATTATGATATTAGAATAAAGGAAACACGCCGTTCTGATGTTATTAATTTCTTTTTGCGGTTTAGAAATGGGTTTCAGAAGCTGGACAAGATTAAAGACTCCACCAGACAAAGTAAACAGTTGGAGGATCTTACTGGAAGGATGAGAGAATGCAAAAGGTAATAAACAGCTCCTGTTTCTTGTTTCTTTATCTCATTGTAGGAATATAATTTTTTCTTTTAAAAAAGCTGCAATAAGCCATTTTGTCTGTTTTTTGTGGTTAATTCTGTTATGATGGAGGTCAGTTGACTTTACTGGTTTTTAAAAGTTGATGGATTTGTATTCCTGTTAGGTTGATTAAAGAGTTTGATCGGGAAATCAAAGAGGAGGAAAGCAAAAATCCTCCAGATGTCAGCAAGAAACTCAATGATGAGAAGCAATCAATGGTAAAATTTATTAGAGTGTTTGATTTCTAGAATATACACACATGCGTCGTCGACCCTCAGATTTACGTATTGTGGTTCGCTGTGCTTGCAGATCAAGGAGCTGAATTCTTACGTGGCATTGAGAAAGACGTAAGCCTTCCTTTTGTTTATCTCGGACCGTGTATATTTACGACGGTTTGGATAATATTTACAATTTATCACACTAAATGTTCTTTCCATATATTTACCTCCTTTTGATTTATTTATTTTTTAAAATCCAGATACCAAAGCACTCTTGGAAACAAAAGGGTTGAACTTTTTGACATGGGAGCAGGTGCTAGTGAACCTATGGCTGATGACAATACTCGGGTTGCATCTGGTGAGATCAGAACGACCACTTAATTTAGATTGACGTCATCTTGTCTTAAGAACCTTGGCTTCTGTAATTAACTGGCATGGCAGTAAACAGATTTTCTTGTTATTACAAGTGCAACCTAACTCAAACGACCATTATAAATGTGCACTGTTAGACAGACGCACACATGCTTAAATGTTGAGCATGTTGATTGATTTGGATGGTTGTATGTGTAGAAATGTCAAATCAAGAGCTTATTCAAGCTGGCAATCAAACAATGGACGAGACTGATCAGGCCATCGAACGCTCTAAACAGGTTTGACATAACTATATCTTCTTTTTTAAATAGTCGGTTGATGTCATTAATACTCCCTACTTATGACATATGCACAGGTGGTCCATCAAACAGTTGAAGTGGGAACTCAAACTGCTGTCAAGTTGAAAGGCCAAGTAAGTAAATGCTAAATCCAGTTAATCTCACCTTTTTTTATAGTTATTTGTGGTAATTAAATATTGATCTCTATCTCTCTCTTTTTTAATCTTCAGACTGATCAGATGGGTCGTATTGTCAATGAACTGGACACCATTCAGTTCTCTATCAAAAAGGCGTCCCAGCTTGTGAAGGAAATAGGACGCCAGGTCTCAAATTTTCCCACTGATGTTTTTTTTGTTTGTTTCGTAGTCTTGTGATTCTAATTGTTTCTTACAGGTGGCGACGGATAAGTGCATCATGGCTTTTCTTTTTCTTATCGTTATTGGTGTTATTGCTATTATCGTTGTGAAGGTACATTATGATCCAAACGAAACCGTTGGTAATTTCAACTATTAAACCTGCACTTTCTAACATGTGTTAATATTTAGATTGTCAATCCCCACAACAAAGACATTAGAGACATACCAGGGTTGGCTCCTCCAGCTCCAGCTGCAAGGAGACTGCTGTATGTTATGTCCGGAGAACAATTTTGAAGACACATTGGAGAAGATGATGTTATTGTTGAGTTATATGCTATGCTATGCTTGCTTGATGTATTCTTTCTTTATCTGAGATGTGCATATCCTGCTTTATAAGTTTCTTTTTTTTATGTAAATGGTTGGTTTGTTTGCTTTTACTTCCATCATTGAACATTGTATCGCTTGAAACGCGTCAGAATACTATGAATTGTGTTGAATGCATGCGTTACATTCTATGTTATACCTAAAGCGCTGTTTGTAACATGATCTACACATGTATTGTTGCCACAGTTGCTACCATCTTATTTAAGACTCATTTTGACCCGTTAGCTGAGTCCAGTCCCGACCTGTGTTTTGCTAGGATTCTTGTTGATCATAAAATCATTGTTATTATGATGTTTATATAGAGTAAATGAACAAACAATACGATAAAAATAAAAACGGTGGAACGAGCAATTGTTTCCTTCCACAAAATTTTAAAGCTAAGGCACATGAACATCCCTAAAGTATAGAAAATGATACTATATTGAACTATTTGGTATATGATGAATGATTATGCATCTCGGCTGCTAAGTTGTGATCGCCCTATATGAGATAGCCTTGAAGACGCCATAAGAGGTACCTCTTCGTCTACTACATTCATATCTGACATTGAACTAACCTTCCCGCTACTTGTATCAATATCATCAGTGTCACCGGGTGCATACAAATTAGATGATTTCTTCTCGGTCCTCCAATCCTGATCGTTCACGTTCATGTTACACATTCAGTTAATCAATGGAAGATGGATTTTGAAAACGAGCTCAAAGTTTTAGCATACTAACCTTATTCATTCGATCTGGCAGGCTGTCTGGAGGAAGTTGGGATGCTTTAACGTCTTTCACCTTTATGTAGTTGTACATTACTACACCGCAAAGTGCTGCATACAAAAAATGACTGTAGATCAGTAATTATCATTTAAAAGTATTAACAACCTTTTTCTATTAAATTAAAGTCAAATACACTCCATACCAATGGCATATCCGATAATATTCAGCCCGGTAATGGTGGATTCGGGGAATATTACAGTTGAAAGAGCTATAAGTATCCAATCTTTCAGCACGCCAGCAACCCGAATGGTAACCGCTCCAGTTCTACCAATGACTAGAAATATCGAGAAGTTCAATGCTAAAGCACATAAGGCATTCGAGAAGAAAATCCAGAAATTAAACTGAATTTGTGAAATTTCCATTCCACTCTGCTCCAAGAAATACCAAGGCACAAACAGAAAGGCAAAACTGAAAAAAAAAAAAGCAGCACACATTAAAATTTTATAAATCAGAATTCGGAAACGGTTTATAACCAATGAAATAGAAGAGTACCTGCATGGAGCTATATAATATAAGCTTGTAATTGGATTTAGGCTTAAGCCCTTCTTTTGCAGGAGAACTTGAGTTAATACAAGCCTTAAAGCTTCTGCAAAGATGCCCGTACATTGGTAAAGTGTGCCGACCACATTAAAATGGATTTCACCATATGATGATATCACGACCCCGACGCTAACTAGCAACATGTTTAAGAATACATCACACCTAAGCTTGTCGGTGCCACATAGCACAGCCATGATAAGTGTTGCCACCGGCACTGTATCAAAGTAATTTCCACTAGTTAGTTATTGTTTAGTAATAACTATAACTAATAATATGTTTGAACAAGATCAGTTTTACATACTTAAGGCTTTCAGCATCTGAATGAAGGCCACTGATATATGCAAGTAAGCAGTGTTGCCAAACCTTCAGGATAAACATAACATAAAAAAGAAAACATTAAACAACAACCCTCATATTCGAAAGATATGTTTTAAACGGATCACTGTAATGCAAATGATTGATGGTTCATACCACAGACTTGAAGCGAAGAAGGCACTGATGGGAATTACACAAGTTGCATATCTAGCAATGGCCATGAAAGAAGAAATTTAGTGACGGGATTAGAAGAACATAAGTAAAATGATTGAACTTTTGAAGTTAGATGTCTTACATTTCAAATGTCATTTTAACAGGAGCGACAACCTGCAGCACGATAGGGAAAGGAGACAAGTCATAAACTTGTACAATGAATTAACAATAGATAAAGATTTTCTGTTCGTATTTGCTAGCAAAAGTCAAGATGGAAGTAACACAAATAATCCATTATCCTAATTGCCGAGATACATATATCATACCGTGAGCAAAAGATGTTTCTATATCATGTATAAGTAACTACATGAGAACCACAATTAACTAACGAATAGATATCGTTAAAAATTTAATAAAGAACCATACCTTGAAAACACGAACAAGAAGGAATGCTACAGCTCCAGAAAAGCCCATGTGTATCATAGTAAGTGTGATAGGAAAGGGAAAATTGAAGTACTTAGGAGAGAGAACCCACTGCAAATATAGAAAAAGATTGTAGGCATGATGGAAGTCTCTTTGGAAAGGTATAATAAATACAAAATCCAAGCAGTAATTTAGTCATACGGTAAGATATAATAAAGCTACAAAGACACTTCCCATGGGCCATGAGCACATACCGGCTCCAGGATCCAGCACACAGCTCAGGAATTTTAAAACATCTAAAACTAGGAACAATTACATGACCAAAATATGATGCTCATATGGAATGTACAAACAGGTTTCCGCAAAGAACAACAGACTTTGCTTGTCATCTGAATATCCATATCACAGAACAGGTATAGATTTCCATTTGCAGGATAAAAAACTTTGCACCAACTTTTAAAAGAGCATTAACATGAAAGAATACACATATCATTGGACCTTTATAAGAGTTATTAGTAATGACCTAGGTAGTCAAAGATGTGTAAACAGGGTTTTAGCTGTTTTAGACATGTTTTAGGCTGTTTAAGACTGTTTTTTTTGGCTTGTTTAGACTCTCTTAGACTAGTTTAGGCTGGATATCCAGTGACATAAATAATGAGACATAAGGTGCATACTAATTACCTTGTTATACAGAATAACTCCAGATGACAGCAAAATGTAGACTAATAGGTACAGGTAAGTCAAGAAAAGTGACTTATTAATCACTTTCATGGCGGCTATAAATTCCCAGATCCCAATTATACAATGAGATGTTCTCCACAAACTGATGATAAATATTTGGTTTCTCCGGAGCAGAAAGTTAATCCACTTATCTAAAGCGAGGAGGGAGCTTCATTTTCTGAACCATGTTAAACCACAAATATAATATCCTGCAAACAATACAGCCGAAGACACTGGAATTAAAAAAAGAAGTAAAAAGGCCTTGCATAGCTAGACTAGTATCTACGTATCACAAACATTACTTTGTGATATTACACATAATCAAATTAAGTAGAGCAACAGCTAAAATATATCAGCACCTTATCATCTGCTTCAATTTTAATGGTGTAGCTAAAATTGGTAATCTAAACGGATGTTTAGTACAATCAGAAGCGTTGAAACTAAAAGCGTAGGTATTGCCAACATAGCAAAAGCAACAAGATAGAACATTCTCTTAACAGACACCTTATGAAAGCACAATTTTTAAGATCGATTTTAAGGCTTTAGGTAGGGCAATATCTTAAGTCACCCAACAAATAAAAAAAGCGTATAAATGTATTTCCGACTTTCCACTTCTCAATCTGCCTAGGATGTCAGTTTAACATATGCTATCATTTTATCATCCATTTTCTTTAGTGATGTGTCTCATGATTGTCCACAATTTAACATCAGTGCTATCTACTTTAGAGATAAACTATACAATTCGAATTATTGTCTTATTGAAGGTGGGTATGCAACACTATTATAACAAGTAATGTTGCCACCTGGTCTCTTTTCTTGATATATGTTCCCCCATGGACGTTATTGAAACATACGACATATATGCATTTTAATCACCCATAAGGAGGCTTTTCTTAATACTTAACATCATGCTTCGATCTTTTTTGCTTCGGTTTATCGTCTTAGTACTGCAACAGTGCAACATTCAACTAGAGTAACATCAATCTAGTTACTATTTTAAAATCTCTAAATTCAGCTCAACTATACATTTGACTCTAATCAAACTCAAACCACTTATCCAACTTCAATTCAGCATACCAATGAACTCGGTCTACGACAACAACACACACGAACAAAATATCCAAATCATTTACACCTTACATTTCTCTAGTGAATATGCAATAAGTCCTTATACAACAACACACAACTTAATCCAGTACTCCAATACAATGTATTACCTAACTTAATATAACTTATACATTGCAAGTCCACTTAGATCTACAACACCTTAACACAAAACCTTATATCCAAATTACACCAAAACTAATAAACCTTTCAATCTCAGCATAAACATTCTTCGTCTCTGCTATCAGAACCTAAATCCGACAACAGAACACATCCGATTACAGAACCTAACTATATAAACCCTACATTTTGCTATACAAACAAAGCATTGTACTAAACGTTAACAAAAACCTCAATCTATTGACACGAATCGTATTCAGATACAGATCTGGTGATCTACATATACATATTAATGTAAAACAGTAGAAAACAGTTGTACCTTTAAAGATCGATTGTTCCAAAGCTCTTTCGGTAACTGTTGGTAGCAGATCGCTACTGTTTGCAGCAACTGAATACAGAGTGATGGTTTATTATATATATATATATATAGAGAGAGAGAGAGAGAGAGATATGTATATATGTATAGATATAGAGAGAGGGAAGTAAATGGTTGTAGGTATAGAAACACACAAACACAAGACAAGTTACTGAAATCTTTCTTTCCTCTAATGACCAATTATTTATTGTTCTATTTCCAGACCTATTACAATGTTGTTATTACTTGTTCATCGTGTATCACTTGTTGTACCTTGTGTTAGGGATGAGTAAAACGAGTTTTCTAGAACTGGTTCTGGATACGTTCGGGTTTTGAATAGTTTTTCCTTGTTTTGGCCGCGCAAAGGTGGAATTGGAGCCAGTGGTTTGGGTTGGTTTCGTTTTCTTATCTCAAGTTTGGAACCAATATGTGCCAACGGATCGGGTAGGGTAGAAACTAGTTCCTGAGGGTAATACAGACTGAAAAAAATTGTTCAGATGTAGCCAATACATAAAACGAAGAAGAAGAAATTACACTAAAAATGTACTTCGCTAAGAAAGTTGAGGGGTAGTGCGGACTACCCCTCAACCCCCCTGATTCGCTCCTGGTCCCGGGTTAGGTATTATTGATGGGGTCTGGAACCGGTTTTTTTGTGCACCACTACCTTGTGGGTTGTGCAATAGTGGTATCGGTAAAAGATATTCATTTGTCAATATCTGATATTTGAGTGGTGTTGTGTATTTTCGGATGATAATGTTGATTTTAATTTGTTTTCGGTTTTTGACATGTGTGAATACGGATGGTTGTTTATGAGATTATTGTTGTTATATGGTTTATCGTTAAGGACACATTGTTGTTTTAGTGGGGGTCAAGTTTGATGACCAATTTGTTCTCGTATGTACAAGATGACATAGTGGCATTTTATGGAGTAAATTGAATTCGTCACTACATGCAAGTATGACAAATAGCTACGATAGACCTGTGAAATGTATACATCATCTACCTTAGAATGAATCACACAAATAGTCCATATGTTTGTAATTGTTTTATGAATTTAATCCCTTATTATGACAAACTTTACATTTCGCACGCATTATTCACTCGAATGTAACATATTTGATCCTTCAAGTTGATGGATGATTGAAAACTTCTCTTTAAGGTTTTAACAAAGGAAATTTTATAGAAGGGATTTAGATATATCACTTAAAAAAAAAAAACTTGACTCCAACCCTTCTCATTGCGCACCCATTTTCATCCTTCTTCTTCACCTCTCCTCATCCTCTTCTTTAGTGGTTCTAATTTTGATCACAGACACCATTATAGGTTATGATTACGACCCATCATCACATGCCCCACCTATCATTGAGGGTCGTCCTCTTTATTAAACCCAGGGTTTCAATAGAGGAGAATAGATTCATGGTACATCCATGTAGACACTACCATTCCAAGCTCTATTTTTGTTCATTTTGCTTAAGCAACCACCAAGAATGTATGACATACTAAGCAGTGTAGCGACCCCACCTTTGTTGGTCCCCTTTCACACCTCTCAAACCGATAAAGATCTACCTTTGCTTTAATTTAGTACTTCAGTTTATTGTGTTTCAACGAGATATCCGTTAACCGAAATAGAGGGAAATGATGGTACGAGCAGTAAAGGCCAGTGATTTGCAGGGTTGTTGGTAATTTTGTGCAAAAAAAAAGGAGGTCGAGAAAATTTGTTGGTGTTGAAGTGAAGTAACTGAATGAATACAATTGTTGGACGTATCTCCTCTTGATTCACTTTATAATCGTTGGAGAAGGCCGACAAAAAGAGGGAGGGGCGAACATACATGAAAGATGGGGGGCTAGTTTTGGTTTACTACATTTATTTATTTTTTAAATATTTTCAAGTGACCCTACAATTTTTTTTTATTTATTAGCGAGGGTATTTTAGTAAATTTATAAATGGTTAACAATATTGTTAATGAATTTCCACTCTAAGGATCAAACATGTTGCCTTTGAGTGAATAGTGGACCAATGATATGACTAAGTGAGTAATTCTCATACCTATAGACCGTAGGGCTGTTCATTTTTATTCGAAACCTGACCTGAATCCAAAGTCAAACCCGAATTAGAGAATACTTGAAAACCCAAACCCAAATAACCCAAACCCGACCACCCAAATCTTAAATGGGTTGGTTATCGGGTCACATTTAATATTTTTTTTATAGATACGTTTAAGTTTAGAGCCTTTCATCTTTGAAGCATTAAGGGTATGTTTGGTAAGGAGCTTTTAAGAGCTTTTAGGAGCTTTAAGCTTTAAGCTTTTAAGAAAAAGCTCATACTCAATAAAAAGCCTTGTTTGGTTGAAGGAGCTGGAAGCTTTTAGGTTGGAGAAAAAGCTCTACAGTGAAAAGCTACTAGTACTAGCGTTTAAGAAAAAGCTCTACTAGCTACAAGCTTTTAATTAGTAAATGACACAAATACCCATTCTATTTTTAAAATAAAATAAAAACTTTCCTTACAAACTTTTAATTATGCCCATTTTGGTCATTTTGTACATTTTATTAAAAACTCCAGCTACTCTGCCAAATATCAAAATATATATAAAAAGCTTCCAGCTACCAGCTTTCAGCTATCAGCTTGCAGCTACCAGCTTGCAGCTTCCAGCTACCAGCCTCCAGCTAGTTTTGCCAAACATACCCTAAGTATTAGGACTTTAAAACATTATCATACCATACTTTCAAATAATATTTGAATTTTGATAAAAAAAAAAAATTAAGTAACAAGATGAATTTTGGTGATATTTTACGAAAGAAAAGGTAACATTTTTAATATTACATCTAAACTCGAAAACTGAACAACCCAACCCGAACTTTAAATGGTTATCGGGTCACTTTTTCGTAGCCAAAAACCTGCACAACCCAACCCGAAAAACTCAAACCCGAAAAACACCCCTAATAGATCAAATATGAGAAAGTACCAGGAGTGAACAAACCTTAACCGTTAACATAAAGTAACCGATAACCTGACCAACACCGAACCAAATTAACTAACGGTTATGGTTAAGGTTATTTGATAGCCGATTAATCAGTTATTGTTATGGTTAAGGGTATCCAATAAACGAACACTAACTGAACCGAACAAAAAAAACAATTAAGACATGCTTTCAAATTATATCAAAAACATGTACATACGGCTTTTTATGCAAATAATTAGTTAAAAGGTTACAAATAATCATTATATAAAATTTCACTCATTTTATGCATGTTATTGTTTTTTTAACTTTATTTTATTTATAAACACGATTGTAACTAAGGAACTAATGGCCTAATATGTTAGCAGAAAATACTAAACGCCTGTTTGGTAGCCTCTTAATGAGGCTCTGAATCATTCAGCTCTGAATAGTTCAACATTTAGACTGTTTGTTTCAACCTGAAAAAAGCTCTGAATTGAATGATTAAAAGTTGAACAATTCAGACTTGGTGTATAGCTGAATCATTCAACACTTAATCAACCAAACAGCCCCTAAGTGTGATCGATATAAATATTTATTACTTGATTCGAAATTACAAGTCAAAAGTAATATTGGAAGGACGGATAAGTCATTGAAATTAGCTGAAACCAAACCATAACCGAACTCCATAATTAGTTAACAAATACCGAAGTTCACTTATGGCCGTGGTTCTAGAAATCTCATAATCGAAGCTAGCGATTATGGTTATGAGCTTCGGTTATGATTATGGTTAAAGGTACAAAAACAAATCAAACCGCACTTTGCACACCTTTAAGAGAAACTATTCTTTAACTTATTGTTACTTTATTTTAGAGTCAATTATACAGTTCGTGTTTATGGTTAGTGAAAGTAGGGGTGTAAATGATGCGCAACGCCTCGAGAGCTACTCGGGATTTGATCGGTAAAAAGCTCGAACGAGCCGAGCTTTAACGAGCCCGAGCTCGAGCTTGAAACATGACTCGTTTAATTATCGAGCCTGAGCTCGAGTTTTTCATACAAATACCGTTTAAGCTCGCGAGCCTAAACGCGCCCAAACAAATTTTATATTATTAGTATTTTATATATAGTATACATACTATTTAACATTGGCGAGTAGAACTCGAGCCAAGCTTTTAGCTCCTTTTAAACTGTTCTATAATTATTTCGAGCCGAGCTTGAGCCCTTGGGTTTTACTTTATAGCCAAGTTCGAGCTCAAAGTATTAGGCTCGAACAGAGTCAAGCTCGAGCTTCATAGCCAATCTCAAGCATAGTCAGGCTCGGCTCGTTTACACCCCTAAGTGAAAGTAACAAGGTTGAGCACTAAGGGGCTTTTTGGCAACTTCTGAATGGATAACTGCCAATAAGAGGTCTGAACCAGTAAGTGCTGAACTAGTTTGGGTCTGCTTGGTTGGACCTCAGAATGACTGTGCAGAATGACTATTTTACCCATCTTAATTATTTCTTGCTAAATGTAATGTATATCTTTGATCATAACTTCCAATAATGAATAATTATTAAAGAAAAAAATACAAACCATTATAGAAAATCCAAATTACATATAATTCCTTCTTGAAAACATACTAAAAACCAAGTATAAATTAATAGCTCGCGTACAATTTTGGTTTTAAGCATTTGACATTAGTTGAGTGGCTATCTCGCCACGCAAAGTAGTCATATGCTCAATGCCTTGTGAGCCTCATTCCATTTCATAAACAGTCTGGCCACCACTTCCCCCCTCTTGCATTTCTCCAAAAAAAGTGTTCTCGTTGTATGCCATAAATAACTGATCATGAATATTTCATTTCCTTATAAAGGTATGGATGACAAAACACGCAATCACTATATCTCTTTGTATTGGAAATGAAAAGGAGGTCATTTGTTTTAGGATTGGGAATCTTGCCTTCAAATATAGATCAAAGTTTAGCTATCCAAAAAGACACATACAAACATAACCCAAAGTTTAGCTATCAAAAGGCAACTAGAACACAACATCAAAACAATCCATACTTCCCTTCTGCCTTCTTAACCCACATTTCACAAGTGTACGTCTGAAGTCGTAACCACACTTTCCTCATATCAACACTTTCACCGAAAAGCAAAAGCGTCGTTTGATGTTTCGCCTCAAATTGAATACAAAAGTCGGGATATCAAGTGGCGCTCTTCTCAACTTTTTTATGAATTTGTTGGACTGTGTGGAAAAAAAAAATAAAAAATACTATGAGGTTATTGAAATATATATATTTTGTGACATCCGGCAAAACTCGGTGCGTTTTCGTACGTAATTAATATATGTAATTAACTGTTCTAAGCAAGAATTAACATCAATTAAGTATAATTGAGTATTCGGAAAATAGCGGAGTCCAATAGAAGGGATAGGAATGCCTTAGTTTAATTAGAAATGCGAAGGAACCGCATAAGAATAAACTAGTCCGAAACGGACGTTGGTGATTTCCCGGTAATAATTAAATAACCGAAAACGATCCCAAATGCCCGGGATATAAAATAAAGGGTATTTTATGAAATATAAAGTGTTTTAGAACCCCCAAAACTATAAATGAAAACTCCAAACATAAATCTCTCGATAACGAATAAGGTTTGCGTATCGCACTCGATGCGCGTAAAATATATAATTTCACCAAGTAAGAGCCTGAATAACTTACCAATACTTAAAATAGGCTATGTTTAAAGGTAATTGGAAGTTAATTATATGTACGAAATAGCTCGTAATAAGAACGCGTAAAATTCCCGAAAACCCTAACCGAATCGATTCAATTCTAACTAAATAGTTAGGAGATATTTTTTTTAGAAAAGGGGTGGACCCACAAGGCCTTATGGACGTTTTCTACATGGTAGCTAAGCCACCTAAATGTTTCCAAAGTACATGATCTCATGATCATGTTTAGCATGCTTAAGATATTATTATAATTCAGAATTTAAAACATGTGAGAATTACCTTATAAAACTCACCTTTAGAAGATGATATCTAGCATTCCGTCAAAGCAAAATAATTCCCTTTCCCATCCCTCAAAAGCTACTGCCAAAAATTCTATACTTTGTCACATTTCTTTCTTTTTTTTTTAACAAAGAACCTTATAAATCATTTCCATTTAACCAAAAATCAAGTGTGTTTGGAAGCTTAGAGCATAACCTTTGGAATAACACACATAACCCCATCATAATCTTGTGTTTTGTAACTTCCCTAGCCTTGTGCTAGTAGTAAGTTTCTTAAAACTCATCTTGTTCAAGTTTTATTTATATATATGCTTAACTTGCAAGTTGTTTTTGGGGTGCTTCTAACAAAAGTTTTTAAGCATGGTTTTATGTGTTTTATAAAAATAAAGTGTGATCTTTTAAGTTATGAATATAAACATGAGTTTTATGTTAGTTGGTGATGTTATTTTGTTACAAAAACATTGTATGTTTTAGTGTTTTTAGAACTTGTTTTGGATGAAAAACATAAAGGAACGCCTAATACACCTAAAAATGGTTATGAACATCCTATTATGACTAATGGAACCATTTGAACATGAAATATTTGTAAAAAAATGTAATGAAGCTAAAATCACAAAAATAAAGTTGTAGACTTTAAAAATACAAGTATGAACAAACGGACTCAAAAACTTAAATCAAACATGTTAGTATGCTTAAAATAACCATATGTGGCAAATAAAAGTGTTGGATCATAAAAATAACACTTATTGTAAATTTTGACATGTTAAGTTTACTAGTTTTAGTAGAATTGTCATTTTTATAAGTCTTGGGAATAATACGTAACTTGTGTAAAGATAGAGGTTTGAAAAGTAACCTTGGAAAGTCCATGGGTGTGAAATGTGATTTTGGAGACTTCATGGTGAAAAATGTAACTTTTGAAAAGTAAAAGTTAAGAATGAAAAGTTAGATTCTAAAAGGGTTGCTTTTGTAAAAGTGAGAAAACTTACACAAATACTTTATTTTGTAACAATGATATTTTTATAAAAAGTATTTTATAAATATATAAATTTACCATAAGTGTTAGAAAATATAAACACTAACATTTTTGTAAGAAAAATAGTAATTTAAATAACTTGGGATGTTTTATATATAAATGAGCATTTTTACATTTATGGGGATCTAAAAGTATTGTAAGAATTTTTAGGAAAAAATATCCAAGTTAATATATTTTCGATATATATATATATTTTCGAAAGTGGGAAAATATGTAAAACGACAAGAAATATTAATTCCTACAAATATATATATATATATATATATATGTGTGTGTGTGTGTGTTAAGAAAGCGGACGGATGTTAATGCGACGAACTATCGGACAAAGTGTAAATTGGACAAAAAGTAAATCGGACGGATAAGTATACAAGTATAACTTCCTACAAGATACGAGTATACATTATTGCGGCGATTACGGACTCATTATTCTAAGTACAGAAATATGCATATACTTTGTGAACAAAATATATCCAAGGATGATTAAGGGTGAAAAATATATATGAACACTTTCCTAAGTGTTGGAAGCAAAATGGGAGAATTTGTAAGAAATAAAATAAGTTAAGTATGTTATTATAAGTATATGTATACTTATGGAAAAATAAATACTTAACATGAAATAAATCTCGTTCGACAAGTTTCTTTGTATATTTTATTTTTATGGGGAAATAAATATATAATAAAAGTGAGTCGAGTCGGAAGATAACACGGAATATTAATACAAGTTAGTAAATATAAATTGATAAATATGTTTAAAGATCATGACGTGTAAGGAAACGGGCAATGATCGGGGTTTGCGATGACGAAACCAACTGACTTGGTAATTAATATCAACGGTTATAATATAAGATTAAGTGAAACTTGTAACGGGATAATCATCACCAGCGGACCTAAGACTAGGGTATATTCCTAATTAAACCGAATATGTAAACGTGGTATCGGGAGTTGGGGAAAGGCAACTTGCCAGTAGGACACGTAATCTGAGACTAGTACCTTATTAAATTAGGACACATATAGGTGGTCTCACATTGGACTTGGCAAAGACTATTTTCTGATTTCGTGACACGCTTGAGGTGAGTTTCACGGCCCCTTTTCTGTTTTAATGTTTTTAAACTTGAGGGAAAGATATGTTTGTTAAAAATGTGTAGTAACTCGTAAGTAAGAAAGAAAAGGTAATATGATGGGTCCATGGGTAACGGTATAAAGTCACATGGGACATGCAGTCTCCGCAGTTCACTGTAACCATTTATACAAAGGGATGTAGCCGTAGAATATGGGGATAGTACTATCGGTCCTTGACGGGGACCCACCCTCGATGGGTGTTACGATATTCTAAATTTGTTGTTGTTGCCATGTAAACAACTTGCGGGGCAAAAATAAGTAGTCTGGCTTTGGTTATGGGCTCATGGGAACGCCATCGACATTGGGATTGGAATCCTATATTGTCGTACCTTATTTATGTTACGTGCACTGATTTTATGTAAGGAAGAAAGTAAGTAAGTGAAAATGAAAACCTGTGAACTCACAAATACTTTTGTATTGACGTCTTTTTAAACATATCTTTCAGGTAACTAAGTGCTGAATAGATATGAGGCTAGTGCGGTGGAAATATGTGATGTCGAATACTAGTCGGGTTTTCATCAACATTTTCCATTGAGTTGGGACTTAGATGGAAAAACCCCATGTATGAAACTTGTTGTTTGTGGTTTTGTGAATTGTTGTAACAAGGTACTCATTTTCAACATCTTAATAAAATAATATTTTCTAATTAAATATGGTTTGTGTTAATCTTGACTTTGACATGCTTTTGAGTGTTGCGCCACGTGTTTCTGCCGTTGGCGTGGTGTGACATATATATATATATAGGGTAGGGTAGGGTAGGGTTCTTGTAGGAATATTGTTTTGTGTGAGAAGTGTATGAAGGATTGAGAATTGACATGTAGGCATCATGTTTTTTATTTTGGAATGATGTATTGGGTTGTTTTGGCTTGAAAAACACTTAACACAACAATAAACAAAAATTTAAAACACAATCCAATGTATTATAGTCATTAAATTTAAATTACAGATAAAACACCCTAGTAATTACTTAAAACACTCTGCTTAAAATTCATTGTTTTCGGTTATTAATTTGTTATGTTTGGTGTTTTTCTAAGCAAAACAATCCAAAACATCATGAATATGTCAAAAAAAATATGCATGCATATCAATTTTTAATCCTTCCTACACTTCTCACACAAACCAATATATATATATATATATATATATATATATATATATATATATATAGGATAAGTATCTAGTGAAAACCTTGGTGAGTTGTGAAAACTCTAAAAACCCATCCAATGGCTAACATGCTTCCACATCTACCTTTTTC
The DNA here is from genome assembly GCA_030844895.1 of Ambrosia x helenae. Classification (NCBI taxonomy): domain Eukaryota; kingdom Viridiplantae; phylum Streptophyta; class Magnoliopsida; order Asterales; family Asteraceae; genus Ambrosia; species Ambrosia x helenae. The sequence goes on from JAUTDX010001899.1 coordinate 34,121, forward strand.
TTCATGCCATACAAGGGCAAGATGGTAACTACACTCATGTTTTGTCTTTTGTCTGAGCATAAAAAGCATACATCCTGTCATGTCTAGTCTATCACACACACTCTCTCACTCAAGAATAATTGATAAAGATATCTCTCTCTCTCCATTGAATAACCAAAAACCCATTCACACCCACTGCCCCCACCGTAACTATGATAACCCCCCACCTAACTTTAGATACCACAACCTAATGACCATAACTACCGTTCAACACCATCTTAGACCACCACCCTTCACCACCTACCAGTATCACCTTTTACCACCGCCGCCCCCATCACAATCCCCATACCCAACCACTGTTGCATCTGAACCCTCTCACCATCGCTTTTGCCGTCATCTTCCTCTTCTTCCTCATGTCCTCTCTCTCTCATGCTCTCCTCCCCCATGTTCTTGTCCCACCACATCAACCGTCCAAACTATTACCCATCATCAACAGATCTCTCCAACTACTGAAGATATAGACTGGGTTAATTCCCAGATCCAACTCAACGGACTTCATATTCAAGATAATGTTCTTCGTAAAGGCATTAATCCTCGTACTCGTGCTCAGCAGCTCCAGGATTTGATCCAGTAACATTACTCAACTCCATCTCTTTAGTTTTGTGTTTATGATTTGTTTCTTATGATCCAGTAACATTACTGCTTTGTTTTATTGGGTGGTCGGGTTGGGATTTAGTTTGTCTTCAAATTGTATAATTAGTCTTGTATTATTATTATTATTATTATTATTATTATTATTATTATTATTATTATTATTATTATTATTATTATTATATACGTCAAAAGTCCAGATCTACTTGGGTGTGGCCAAAAGATTCAAGAAAGAATAAGTTTTTTTAGATCTGGTTTGGTTGTTTTGTTTTTTAATTTTTTTAATTTTGTTTCAATTTACAACTACCAGTTTTATTTTTTATTTTTTTAATCTTGTTTGAATTTTGTGTTCTAATAGCTTTTAAGTTGTTGGTTGAATCAGTACCTGGTGGTTTGTTGATTTGGTGAAGGCAGATGGGTTGATGAAGATGAGAAAAAAAGCTTTGGTTTTGGATTATTTTTTTCTTGTAACATTTCTTAAGTTGTAATCATTTGTTGTTTTTTTCGTGTAACATTGTTACAGATTAATGAGATCCGTTCGTTTACATATATAGTCTTTTGTATCCAGATGATGTTACATAATCTAACATTGGGAGTATAAGTTGTAACATAGTAACAAAAATCGTAACATACTAGAACTATAAGATGTAACACAGTAACAAAGGTTGTTACATGTATATATATATATATATATGTTATTATAACACAATAATAAAAATTATAACTTACTAGATGTATAAGATGTAACACAGTAACAAAAATCGTAACATACTAGATGTATAAGATGTAACACAGTAACCCAAAATTTGTTACACATAAATCTGAAAAATCTGTTTCACATCTAAAAGGTAAAAATGTTGAATTTAAAGGTAAAAGAGAGAAGAGAGAGAATAGAGATTCAAGAGAAAAAAAGAAGACAGAGAAAGGAGGAAAGAGAATCGAAAGTAAAGAAAAAAAAGAGGAAAGAAGGTGTACTTTGTGTAAGAATGAGAGAGAAATGAATTTTTTAAAAACTCTTTTTATACTTCAATGGACAATAATGCCCCTCCAATATACTTTGAAGTAAAAAGTACAGCCAGTTTATTAATATAAAATATGGATCACTTCTCAACCATTGATGAGATTAAATCAAGGGTCAAAAATGGGTTTCTAGGGTTTTCACAACTCAATAGAGTTTTTAATTTAGCCCAACCCTATATATATATAAAGAAATACATTGATCTCAAGTTGCATTTCCTCTTCCGTTAAGTTTAAGGTGTTTATCAGAGGGTTATAAGCATCTCTGGTTCTGTTCTTAAGCTTTGACCAAGTTGCAAATTTGATTTCAAGTAATCATAGCGGTTCTTCATTTGTTTTTGATCCATTATAAACTCATGTTCTGTTTTCATTTTTTCAGCAACTTTCCTCTATGAAATTGCTTTTAGGCTACTACCAGCACGCCCATGAAGTGCAATTTCATGAATACACGATTCTAGAAAGGTTTTATCAACCCCTTCTTGCTTCCAATTAATTCTAATCTATTTTTTTCCAGCCATTTCTTAAGAAGAATCTACTGATTGATAACATGTATTATATAAATTAGAAGAATTAATCAAATCATAGAAATACAAATACCATAACGGAATATGCAATCATACAACAACTGAAAGACGCAAATTTACATTAATGTACAAATGATTACCAAGGATGCAAGGCTGATATACCCATTCTAATTCTTGATAGAACAACACATTTCATTTGACACGCTATTGCTTTATACCCTCGTGGATTTTGAAAATCGCTTAAAGTTAACAACGAATCAACCAAGCAACTAAAGTTAATAGATGGAAATTTAGAAGCCGATGGTGTGAAAATATATAACAAATTACCGTATGAATCATCTAAATGTAATCAACAACAAAACAGAAATATGATTAATCAATCAAATAACAAACATACCGACAAAACATATACAACAAATCAACCATACATATAAAGTTAATAAATTGAATCTTAGAAAACTAATGATGCGAAAATATAAACAAATAACCGTATGGGTCATATAAAAAGAAGTCAGCAACAAAACAGAGATGCAACTAATTAATCAAAGGACAAACTAAACAACAAAACATATACACAATAAGGGTTGGGTTATTCTACAAAGGCTACAAAAAATGAGAAGGGTGAGAAGCCACTAGAAAATGACATGTGTCCAAAGGATTAAGCAAGTGCGAGGGGTAATTTTGTCAAAAAAATATGCACATACAAGTCACATGCCATTTCCACCTTCATTTTTAAATGTCCGTAACTTTTTTATACGTCATTTAAAAAAAATTATACCATAAAATTGACCGTCTTTTTATCTTTAACATGAGTACCATATTGTTATACTTTTGAAAAAAAATTAAAAAAACCCACTTGCGTAAGACACAATAGAGTGTAAAACACAATGAGCACCAATTAAATATAGGATATAAAACATAATCAACAGTTTAATAAAACACAATGGACGACATACTAAAGACACAATGAATAAAAGACTAAAACATAATGAATACTTTTGAAAAAAAAAAACTGAAAACCCAGTTGCGTAAGACACAATTGATGACATACTAAAGACACAATGAACAGAAGACTAAAACACAATGAATACTTTTGAAAAAAAAGTCAAAAACCCAGTTACGTAAAACACAATGGACGACATAATAAGGACACAATGAACAGAAGACTAAAACACATTGAATACTTTTGAAAAAAAGTTGAAAACCCAGTTGCGTAAGACACAATGGAGATAACGTAAAACACAATGAGTACCAATTAAATATGCAATGAACAATAGGGTATAAAACACAATGAACAGTCTAATAAAACACAATGGACGACATTCTAAAAACACAATGAACAGAAGACTAAAACGCAATGAATAATAGACTTAAACACATTGAACAACATAATAAAACACAATGTACACCTAAATACAAAACTCATTTGCGTAAAACACAATGAAAAGCATTCTAAAAACACAATGGACAAAGTTAAATCATGTGTAGACTAAAAAACATAAATAACATATTTATAAAGCACATGTGCATACTATAACATAATGAACGAGCATAAGACACAACGGAGAAGAAAACCCATTTAACACGATTTTTTTTTCAATTTTAATGTAGCAATGTGGTACTCATATTAAAGATAAAAAACGTTTGTTAATATGGTAAAAAAAATTTTGAAAAAAAATATCGTATGAAAAAGTTATAGACGTTTTAAAATAATGGGGGGAATTAACATGTGCATTGCATGTGGAGAGAGAAAGTCAACAAATCTGGTTTTCCTTTTATACCATTCCTCTAATTTATTATTTATTTTTTTCAAACAAACTAATCTCAACCCTTCAAATATATGATCAATGGATCACAATCTTTCTCACCCTTCCTAGAAAAAGTATCTTATGTATTTGATCCTAACCCTACACAATAAATCAATCAGAATAGATGAAAATTTTAAAAACCAATGATGTGAAAGTAAATATTCATCAACAAATTACCGTACGAACCATCATGATTCATATATGAAAAATGAATTTGCGGAAAGAAACGAAGTACAGAATAAAAATTACTACAACATATCGGTGGTGGTGGTGGTCCATGAAGGCAGATCGACGATGGAAGGGAGGAGGCTGTGGGTAGGTTAAATGCCAAAAAGAAACCGTAAGTAGGGTTGTTCAAATCGCTCGCCACTCGTTCGGAAAATGCTAGAAAAATGCTCGCTGGATCGTCCGCTCGGCTATAAATGAGAAAATCGGCTCGGTTTGGTTTGTAAACGATCCAAGCATGAGCAAAGGTCTGCTCGGCTCGGTTCGACTTGAATAAATTATTATATATCCACAAATCATAGTAATATTTATAGGTTTATTCATAAGATTTGACCCAATATATGCAAATAAAATAGACTAGCCCGCTTTATCAAATAAAAATTTAATACTAAGTTTAATAGTAAAACCCTAAGTCGTAACGTGACATCCTTGACTTCTTTATGTTATTAGTCGTCTGTCCTTAGTCGTCGCTTGATATCACTCTATGTCACAATGCGACAATTGTTTTCTGTAGTATGTTCATTGCCTCAACCTAAGCCTCATTCTTGGACACTCAGACCTCAATATTAGTGTCCGCATCGGACAGTTCCACCTTAGTTGTCACTCGACAACAAAAACATTAAAAATGACACCCCAATTTTATGGTTGTCCAAATTACTCTCCGCTCGTTTATCGCTAGAAAAAATTTACGCTCGAACAATGCTCGCTCGCTTTTCAGATCGATTGTAAAAGAGTCACTCAGCTCGGTTCAGTTTGTAAATGAGTCAAGCATGAGCAAAGGTTCGTTTGGTTCGGCTCGGCTCGTGAACAGCCCTAACCGTAGGGCAAAGGTAGAAATATCATCCTCTTATTTCAGTCAGATATCCCTTTACATCTGACCAATTAAGTGCCTATTCAGAGTCATTTTTCATTCAGACGTTCCCCAACCAAACACCCCCTAAGAGTTTAAGTAACAATATACGGTATTAACTTTTGATTGGACAAAATTACACAAATTGTTCTTTATTTATCTACCAAATTACACAATTTATACTTTGTCTTTAAAAAAACACGCAAAATGTCATTTATGACTAAATTTTGTACGTTCTTTCTCTTTTAAGCTAGCTGATTTTAATTTTTTTAGTTAAGTCTAAGGTAAAATGACCATTTTACGTAGAAGACATAATCTGAAATTTATTTATAAGGGTCGTAATCTGTAATTTAGTTAAGTTCTTTTCTTTCTTTTAATTTTATTAATTTTGTGACTATTATTTTATCGATTACATTAAAATTTTCTTAGTTCATAGTTTGACATATTACTTTATAAAATTATATGTGTTTATACTTTGTTTATTTTTATTTGTTTAATTAAATTATGTACTTTTCTTATTGATAATTATTGATTTTTTTACTACTGTTTTTTTACAGAAATCACTGGTGTGAATGAGTTATTTTCTATCATTTTTATAACTATTATAAGTTAAACAAAACTTACACCGAAAGTGGATAAAAATAATCACGCCAATAGCGCATTACAGTATATCAGTTTAAACATAGATAAAAAAAGCATGTCTAAATATTGTATTTTATGATGAACATTAGGTTTATTTAAAACACGTCTAAAATAACTTGTCATTTTAATAATGACGTTATAAGATTTTATAGAACCTCAGGGTTTAAATAACCACGTCGCTAATGGATGATTAGTAGGTGCAACACCCGGAAAGTTTTGTTGTACATCTTTCGGAGGCGGTTTTGGGAAACCACATGGACATACCGCATAATTTACTCTTACCATTTAAAACAACATTTTTTTATTTTATTATGTAACTAATCTTTTTAACTGCTTAACTAATAATTTTGTAAATGGTAAAAAATTATATATTTTTAAAGATTTTATTTACGTCACGACGTATTTCTTTATCTACGTTTCATTGCGTGAAACGGATCCAACTCAAGACGTATTTTTTATCTACATTTCGTCATGTGAAACCGAGCCAAATCCTCAACGTATTTTTTTTATCTATGCTGTGTTGTGTGAGATCGAGCCGACTTACAACATATTTTTATCTACGTTCCATTGTGTGAAAGTTATATATTCTAAAAGATTTTATCTACATTACCATGTATTTTTTTTCTATGTTTTGTTGTGTGAAACCAAACCGAATTCATTGTGTGGAAAGTTATCAATCCTAAAAAAACGTTACGTTGTGTGAAACCAAGTCAAAATCATGACATATTTTTTTATCTACTTTTCGTTGTGTGAACAAGTATATAATTCTAAGAGATTGTATCTACTAAGCGACACAGTTTTTTATTTTATCTATGTTTAGTTGTGTAAAAGGTAATATATCCTAAAAGATCTACATCACGACATATTTTTTATACACGACATATTTTTTTTTTATCTATGTTTTGTTGTGTGAAATCGAGCTACACTGGCGACGTATTTTTTATCATCATTTCACAAATTATTTACTTAGATATTTATGATAGTGTAGTTAAATAATAAAAGAAAAAGAAAAGTATGTTTTAAAAGATAAGAGATAACTACGAAATAAGTCTATGCGGTTTTTTAAAAGTAACAATGTTGGGTACTAAGACGTGAAATGACGAAGATACCCTTAGTTCTCAATGGGTTATTAGCTAATGTTAGTTTCAATACCTTAGGATGTTACAACGTTAAAAGTTAATACCCTAAATTATTATTGTAAACTCTTACTACCTCGCCTTGTAACTTTTCACAAACGGCGTGAATCAATTGTGTAACTAATTATTTATTTTAACAATGTACCAATGACGACTGAATGTGTGACTTCTCTTACCTAGAGACCATATGAGTTGAAACAAAAATACTATAGAAAACTACCCTCTTAACTTACTATTACTTTCTTAAAAATGACCAACCAAATGAGTTAAAGAAATACCTTTAAAGCTATATTTACTATCTCTACTAGTAATAGGTTTCGTCCCAACTATAATATCATGATCAGTGGGCTGTATGCACTCACAAAAATGGTATCTCTATTTGTCATTGTCAGTCCATGAATGTTTATGTAATATTTATCATATATACTTTTATCGTATAATGTACATTACTATTAGAGTATGGCCGTATGGGTCAAGTTTGATAACTTGATTCCTCCTCATACATGTAAAGACGACATGTTGGCACGTTATAAAAATTCTAAATTTGTCACAACATGCAACTATGTTACAATAGCTCCACTAAACATGTGAAGATGTATATATCATCCAGAATAAAATAAAAGAATCAAATGAAATACATGTTTTACTATTATATACAAAGATGCCATGGTGACAAAGTAAATTCTAAAGTTGTTGTTACATGGAACTATGCCAATAGCTCCAATAAACATGTAGAGAAGTATATATCATCCAACTTAGAAAGAATTACATGAATAGTCCCTATGTTATACTTGTATTAGAGATTTAATTCATAATTTTGAGAAATTACACATTTGATTCACACCATTCATTTGAATGTAACATGTTTGGTCCTTGAAGTTGATGGATGTTAGTAACTTCTCTTAAGATTTCAAAAGAGTATACAGATTCAGGGTACATCACTTAAAAAAAAATCAACTCAACCCGGCCAACCCCCTCTCACTACCACCCAAACCTCTATTTTTGTTTGTTTCTCGCAAAAAAAACAATTGAGAATACGAAAAACACCAAACAGTGCAGTCACCCCACCTTTGTTAATTAGTCCCCTTTTGCGCATCTTAGATCGACAAGGAACTACCTTCATTTCCATTTAGTTTATGTTGGTTCTAGGAGAGATCTATTAGCTTATAGAGATGGAAATGATAGTGTGAGCAATAAAGGCTAGTGATTTGTAGGGTTGTTGGTAATTTCGTGTAGAAAAAAGGAGGTCGAGAGAATTTGGTGGTGCCAGAGTGAAGCAACCGGTGAACAGAGTTGTTGGGCGCCTCTCTTCTTGATTCACTTTCCTATTGTTGGAGATGGTCGACGAAGGGAGGGAGGGACAAACGAGCATGAAAGGCGAGGGGGATAATTTATATTTAACTGTATTTATATTTTTGTTTTTTTGATATTTTCAAGTGGTACTACAATTTTTATTTTATTAGCAAGGGTATTACATCCATCTATAGAAAGGTTATCAAAAAGTTTAAAACTTATATCAATTCCAATGATCATGCATGCTTTGTTTTAATGAATAGTGGATAAATAATGACTAAATGAGTAAATTCTCATAGAGACCAAATATGTAATACACGGATGCCAAAGAAACTATCATCTAGATTATTATTACTTTACTTTAAAAATACCAATCAAATGAGTTAAAGAAATACCTTTCAAGGTATATTTGTTCTCTAGTAACCGGTCACGTCCGAAAGACAATTATCATGTTCAGTGGACTAAGTGCACTCACAAAATATAGTTCCTGATAAGCTTAAATTGTGAGACTAAATTTTGGTAGCAGCTTAGTTTGGTTTGGTTCCGATTTTGTTTTCTAAGGTTTAGTTTGGTTCGTTTTATAAAAACTCGTGCCATTATATTTCCTTATTCAAATCTCTAAAATGTCATGAACAAGTTTTCTACAAAATGAATTTTGATAATTTAAATTATGATAAATGCTTAAAAATAATTCATACTAATAATTTGATCAATGATACTCTTAACTTTCATGTTTAATTGTCAAGGTCAATCTCACTTGATGAAGTAACCCTATCTGCTCTTATAGTACTAGTGAAGATAGGTAGTGGTGGTCTGGTGGATCCAGGATTTTACTCTAATGTAGTCACTATTTTTAAATACTCCACTTTTATATAAGTGGACACAAACTTGGCTCAGTTCGGTTCAGTCCGATAATAGTAAGTACTTGTTGTATACTTGTATATGTCTCTTTATGTATTAGTTTTATAGTTACTGGGTATTGGCGATGTTGGATTACCAACAATTGCTTCTTTTAATAAGTAAACTTTTTTTTATCATTTTTTCAGCACTTTAATTGATATTTGATTAAGTTTTATACTAAATTTTGTTACATATACATGTTTGTATAAAGTATAATAATCTTAAATTAAAATAATAATAACATAATCAATAAGAAAACTTTATAAAAAAGAAGTTTCTCTCGGAATTAAAGTAATTAAAAGTAACATTTATTGTGAAAGTAAAAATGATAAATAATTAATAGAAAATTGTAAAGAAAATAAGATGTAATTCAATAATAAAATCAGTCAGTGAATATTGTTTGAACCAATGCCGGTATTTGTTTTATGGTTGATATTCTTTGGGCATATCCTGTCGCAACGCGCAACCGAATTTACTAGTTTTTATACAGTGGTCTACACACATAAAAGTTGTCTTGTTTAACCCAAAGAAGTAAAGTCGTGATATACCAAAAATGATAGTGAAAAGTATTTTATGACAGTCGAAAACCATAAAACATATACCGATGCCGACACCGATATTGTTTGGTCGGTTTCGGTTTGGTTCGTAATGGTACCAGTACTCGATTTGCTTTACGCTACAACAAAAATATTTAGAGTGATTTAATTAAACAAAAGCTGACTCATGTAACCCACAAGATAAAGTCGTTTTTTACATCGATCAAAAATCATAAAACTAACACCAATACGTTGTTCAGTAGGTATCGGTTTGATACGGTTACAATACAATAAAAAATTTCTATTTATATACAGCTCAGGTTTCAATAAATTTATATTAGAATGCCGAGGAAAGAAACCAAACACAATTGCATATTCAGTTGTTCTTTAAAGTTATTGAATAAAAGATAATAGAGAAAATTCAAATTAGTTGAAAAATAAAAGAGTTAAAGATGTATATTATACAGTGTAGGGGTGAAACTGAAACTTATAAAAAGGCTTGATGTGACACGTCCACATCTATTTTTGTTAGGCTATGGGGGAGTCGAGAGACTTGGGTTGAGGGCATAAGTCACTAGTAGGCTCCCCAACTCAACCCGTAAAATGTATGGGAGTGAAAGGACTTGTGTTTGGAGCATAAGTTGACACATGCCATATTTTTTTTTATTTTCTTATAATAAACAAATTAAAAAAAGTCAATTATCCTATATGTTAATTTTCAAACTCCATGAACAATATTTTTGTGTTGCTGGTCTTTTTATTGGCCTCAGTTGGCGATTCTGGCTTCATCACCTCTAAACACGCGTCACACATTTCTTTCCCAACCCCTCTACACGTGTCCGCCTATGGCCATCGTCTTCAATCACTCATCTCTCTTTCTCATTATGTATTTTGATTATTTTCCTCTTACCATACCCCACTACTAGCCACTACCCATCACCAGATTCACCGCACATCTCCGATATCACCTCTTTCACACCAGTGGCATCGACGACGGTAACCATGGAACCACATCTGCCGCCGCTTAATGGTGTTCCGGGCACTACGGTGGGCTTTATGTGGACAAGGTTGACAACAGTAACTCAATAAGTATACGTGGGATCAAAGAAATTAGTGATGAACGACAATGACAACACTATTAACTCAGGTACGTTAACCTCCGGTGAGTTATTTTACTATCTATTCATTGGTCTACATCACCAACAGAATGTCTCCGGCTAAAGTATATGTGGTCTCTCAGCTTCAACCCGTCATTTTCAACGTGGCCTCTCAGCTTCAATCCACATCTACGTGGCCTCTCATTATATAACTAAAAAACACATTAAATTAAAAAAATACAATAAATTATAAAAAAGGACATTAAATTAAAAAAATATAATAAATTATACTAAAAAAGACATCAAATAAAAAACATACATTAAATAAAAAGTTTAAAACTAAATGTTATATTTTTCCATGATTTCTCTTTTCATTTTTAATGTCATTTCCAACTCGGGACCGAAAATGTGACCGACGGGCATAGCGAGGAATTTCATATCCTCCTGTTTTTATTCCATAGTCAATTTTTGTCAAAAGCTTCCCGGATACTTTTCTTCTCCTCAAGCCTTTTTTGTTGAATGACATTACATTAAACTATAATAATAGACGTCCGGATTTGAACAGTAGTTTTTTCTTTAAAACATTTTATGATCGCATTTATATTATTAGGTTTGAATAAGATAACAAAAACAGTCCCAGTCCAGTTGGTTAGTGTGGTGTTTTGTCATCAGATGTGGCCGGGTTCGAGTCCTGCTGTTGGTTTTTTTATTTCTTATGCTAAGGGTAGTATAGTCATTTACATTGTCATTTTATGGGCTTTTTAGTCATTTTAGGGGCTTTTCTCATCTACCTGTCATCTCCTCCTCATCCCACGTGTATTCCACCCCTCTAAATACTTTGCAAAACAAGTAACCTTTCTCCTCTCTCTCTTGCTCTATACAACCGATCATCATCACCGGCACTACCTCTATACAACCGATCATCACCAACGCCACCACCAGGAGGTGCTCTGCTTTTGGTTCTTCCTATTCTTCAGCAGCATCGACAGTAGACTCGACAGGCTTGCGACGGTGCTCTGGTTTTGGCTCTTCGTGTTCTTCAACGGTATACATACAAACACTGCATTTTCTAGGTTTGGTTTTGCTATTGATAACTGTAGTGTGGTGTGGTCGGAATCTGATTTGGAATTAGTACTTTTTTTCACTTAGGCAAGTATGTTGGAGGTGATATTTGATGCATTTTGTATGTGTTGATGAGTGTTTGATGTGGGTTGTGTGCGTGTTATGTTTATTGTCTTTTGTTGTGCACTAGGCAAGTATGTTGAAGGTGATATTTTTGTCACGACATGATTAGTTTAAAAAAACAGATGTGTGTGACAGTGTAGTCAAATTATATATGCAGGTTTTGTAGTTTGATAGGTATTATTGGATTACATGTTTGGAAATTTGCTATCTAATACATACATTGTTTGTGCATCAACTACAGACATTGCCATTCAATAATAATGGCTCCGTTGTTCTTCAAGGCTGTTGTAGATCCTTCAAACAATTCTATGGTAACGACTTTCGTTAGAATTTGTTATTAGGTATCCTGCATGTTATTTAAACTACTGCTTTAACTAATTATTGTAGCCTTTTTAAACAGGATTTGCCTGAACGTTACAAAGATCTACACTTGAAAGATGCTTTCCCTATTGGTAGTGTAGTCCTGACTATTGATGAAGTTTCTTCATGGAATGCAAGGGTCACAACCTCAGACGATGTGTACTCTTTAAAAAATGGATGGTAGAACTTTGTAAAAGATAATGGAATAGATTTTTTAGACTTATTGGCATTTCAATTGGTGACTGCCCAAACTTTTAAGATCACTCATATCAAGTTTGATCAATCGGTTTCGACAACAAACTTTTGTTACCATGTCTACCTAACGCCAGATAAGACAGACTTGGTAACCTTCTAATTTTTTTTTTGTTGTTTCTTATGTGGTTTTGGTGTTCCGTTTGTTTCAACATATGTGTTTGTTTGCATAGTTTGCCAACGGCTTACGTCAATCATCATTTCAATGGTAAAGCCCCTGACTATCCAATCATCATTGATTTCAATAATAAACATAGGTGGATAGTTGAAATCAAAAACCTTTCAGGAGCATATTATATCACTGATGGTTGGACCGTTATAAAAAAGATCTTAAATTGTTGCCTGGAGCTTTTAGTGTTTTTGAAAAGGTGAAACAGTATGTATTGAACATGATGGTTTTCAAGTCCAATGGAATGCAGGTTGTTGACGAGTTAAAAGAAAGTGGGGGCAATGAAGATTCACAGTTGCAACAACATCAGGCTAAAAATAAACCTGATGTTGAAATCAGTTGGATATTGACATACCGCTTTGTAATGTTTCTCTTTAACTTTCATTTTTTTATAAAAATTAAAAAAAGGGGCACACCCCACATAACAGTTGTTTGTTCGCGTATTAACCCACAATTATTTGTTAAATTGTGACGTAGCGCTTTCCAATAAATTTCACAGAAGAGGCAGGTTTTGGCAAACTGAAGGAGATCGATGTAAAGACACAGCGTGGATTGTTTACGAAGATGCCGTTACATTGCGAGCCGAGTAACAATAAAAACCGGTATATATGATTTTTTCATGTTTATTAATTTATGTAGCTATTCTAACACCATATAATACAGTTTATTAGCGACAAATTTGTTAAAATCATCAAACACATTGTCTTTCCAAGTTATGCTATTAAAGGCTGGGAAAAATTTATGACGACTGGTGGTATAGTAAATGGCTGCAACTATAGGCTGAAGTTCGTGATCAAAGATTCATTGTTGGTGGTTTCGATACTTTAGTGACGTGTTAACGACGGATGTTTTTAGAAACAAGCAATTAGTTTCATCTTTTTGGGGTTTGATATGATGCTTGCTTTTGGACATTTGCTTGTAGTTGGAGTGTTTATGGGTCGGGTGATCGGTATGCCGAGTTTTCCATGAACAAAACTTTGTTTGGCATGCATGTTTTAGAAGATGTTTGTTATGTGTAATTTGTTTTTTTTTTGGTAAACATGTATGTTCTAACTTTTGAAAATTCACCCCTTGGAAACATCAACCACATATCATTATATGGTTTGCATCGAGTTTGAACATTAGAGCAACATACTGGTAATTTGTTAGCTTCCTCCTTGCAATGTTAAGAAAACCACATTGCATGGCCTTACGTCAACATTAGCGGCCTCATAAAAGGGGTCATCAGGAATAATAAGCTTGTCCGTTTATGTGCTACTTGCTGGGAGACTTGTGGCCCTGTAACGAAAAAAATAAGGCAGCCACTGTCATAGAACGGGAGGCGCTTTAGAAATGGAGGTGCAAACCAGTTATGCAGCAGGAAGACATGAAGCTGGAGACCTGCAGAGGGAGCACAGCAAGCCTGTAGTTGTCGTTGGTTCACGACGCCTTGAAATGAGTTTAGCATTGATTTGCAAATTTGAGTGTTACAACGCTACATCGTTATAAGTTTTATTATATTATAATAATAAATATGATAATAGACCTTCCCATTTGAACAGTAATTTCTTTTTCTTTCGATTTTTGTATATGAATAATACCATTAACATCTTATTTAGTTAGCTAGATTGTTTACGGACATGTTTTCACGTCAATTTTCACGGGCTGGACTCTTTTTTTACTAAGTTATTTTTGAAATCTGATTGTCGCCGCCGCAACGCGTGGCTGGATAAAAACCTAGTTTAATTGAAATGCTTTGTTGATGTCGTTCCAAAAATCGGCATTGTGTCGATTATTTCCTAGTTACAAATATAAAAAAAATAGTCAACTTTACGTAACAATAAAACAAAATAAAAACAATATATATTATCTTTAAAGAATTAAAAAAAACTAGAACCAAGTTCTCCGATTCGCTTATCCAACATTTGGTTAAAACAAGTTTTTTATTCGGCGTCCATTTTAATTAAGTTCGTTGGGCGGCTATGGCTTTCTCTTCATCGGTTATCTTATTGTGACTTCTTTTTTCATCATTTTTACTGACAATCCAACAATATTTTGCAGGCGTTTGGGATATGGTAACGGGTTGTTGATGAGGCGTTACCGAATGGAGGATTTGTCAAATGGAAAATTTGTATAGAAACACTAGCCTATATATGATGTGATACCCGCAAGGTCGGGACACGGTAAATATATCTGATGTTGAAGGTTATAAGGCAGACGGTTTGGTGGCAGACTAGGATTCGGGGTTTCGGTGTAGGTAAATGGGTTGTTTGGGTAAAAACAGTGGCGAAGCTTGGAGATCGAATCGGCGGGCCAGACTCATTTTTTTCCGATCGGTAGGGGTCAGAAGACCAAATCAGTGGGGCCTGGACTCAATTCATATAAAAATTACCTACGAGAATCATAAAATTCCACCACTACGCCAAAAAACTGCACGGGTCAGGCACCCTCGGGCCTTCACTATGCTTCATCCCTAGGTCAAAACCTCAGTTGTGTGGATGCATTCTTTTATAATAGTTGAAGGTTTTTATAAAATTGGAGAATGTGGTGGTAGAGAATGGTAGAAAAAATAATTTACTTGGATTTATTTATATAGAAAGTAAATAAATTAATTTTTTTAAACTATCCGTTGGGTAATAGTATATATTTATAGTTTTAAAACGGCCAATAAACAACCTCCACATCACCCCCAACCTCCTCTATGCCCGTCTCATTTCTCACACCAAAGAGGCCACGTCCAAACCCATTCACTATGGGGGGCGGTGTTCCTTAGGTGGGTTGGCTTCCCACGTCAAAACTCCCGACCCACTCCCTTCACTCTTAGTAATGTAACTACCACCCTCTGTCAGTCGGTTTCTACCTTTACCACACCATTTTCTATAGCCTGCAACCTATGTTTGTCTTTTTTCCGATCTCATATTCAATTGTAAAAGTCCTTTCCAAATTCTTCAAGAATCAGGTATATTTGTTAGTTTTTTTTTACATTTATCCGTTAGGATTTCCAAAATACTTCTTGTTTATTTTACTTAATATAACTTTATTAACTAACAAAAAAATCAGAGTTAAATGTTAATTTCGTCCATGAGGTTTGGTCCAGTTTGTCACTTCAGTAAATTTTTTTTTTTTCCAATTCAACACCTGAGGTTTGGATTTTTTTTTGCTATTTTCGTCCTTTTCACTAACTCAGTTAAAAATTGACGTTAAGTTAGGGGTATTTTGGTCAAATTATGAAGGATAAAAATTGAATAAAATAATTGAATAAAATAATCGAAAAAATTAATGAGACTAATATTATTCTTATATAAAACCCTAACCCTCGTCAGATTACTAACACACTTCATTCAAACATTCAAACAACAATCAAGCCCTAATTAAGACAGAATGGAAGACGAATCGTGGGAATGGTGTATGCGAGAATGTGATTCCGACTTCGATCCCCAACTGAAGTATGGTTTGTTCTCCTAGTCAAATGTTTAATTTTTAAATTGTTCATCTTTACCACAATGATCATGTTAATAATGAGTTGTTTATTGTTTGTTTTCAGCTAATCGACATGATTTCTTCACTTTAAAGATTTATCATGGTGGTGACTTTACTGAATTTCTAGATGTGACATATGAAAGGGTAAGTTTGATTATGTTGACAAGATTGACTCTGATTAATTTCCTATCATCATATTGAATGATATGATGGTAACATTGGGTTATTCAGATCATGACGTAGTTGTATACCATTTCAGGATACCTAGTGAAGAGCTAGATTTAGGTTTAAGACCTTTAGGGAATGACACAAATGTTTTGATCTTAATTAAGTACGCTAAAAGTAATAAAGTGTTTGACGTTTATATTCAGCATGTTCAAAAATTTGATGCTAAAATAGATGAAAGTGAAAAGGTCCATGAGGCTGAATTTGTTGATTTGCTTGATGAAGTGGAAGTTAAGGCTAGTGATAAGTATGTTAGGATAGTGATAAGGAAAATGTTAGTGATAAGTCTGGTCAGGTTAGTGATAGGGAAAATGGTAGTGAAAGTGATGATGCTAGTTATGAGCAACTTATTACTGATGAGGATGATTCTGAGTCTGATGATAGTGGTAATTTGTTGACAGAGATTAAATTAAGGCATTAGTGAAGAACCATGCAACTCAGTCAAGCAGGTAACTTTTTATTACAAAGAATGACAAATCAAGGTTTCGGGTAATTTGTTTAGGTGGTAACGTAAGTATTTGTAGTTGGGAAAGGAATGAGAAAGGGACAAATATGGGTAGAAGTGAATCCAAGAGGAGATATGTAAGATCTAAAGTGGATGGTGGGGCCAATAAGAGTAATGTGCAATGTGGGACCAGTGAGGGCAATTTTGGAAAGAAAAAAACAAACCCTAAACTTAAAAAGAAGATTCATCCTCCCACTTGCCCATGGACTTTACATGTCTCAAACGTTAATGGAGAGGAGACTTCTAGTGTGAAAACATATCATAATGAGCATACTTGTCTACAAACAAGGGTTGTTCACTTGTGCACTGTGAGTTGGCTGGAAAAGCAAATAATTCAAAAGGTTAAAAACAACTCTGCTATCCCACTTACTGCTTTGTAGTATGAGTTGCAGCAACAATATCAGGTTCTGATGACTATTAATCAAGTGTTCAGGGCTAAAACAATGGCCAGAGAAGATTCAGGGGTATTACAAGTCTCAATATGCCATGCTTAGGGACTATAGTGAAGAGCTGTTGAGATCTAACCCAGGCTTTATAGTGAAGATTGATGTTGAACCATCATGTAATCCTAGCAGTCAACAAGATAGTTTAGGAGGATGTACATATGCCTAGGTGCATTGAAAGCTGGATTTAAGGAAGGAGGGAGATCAATACTGGGGCTGGATGGATGTTTTTTGAAAGGGCCATTTCCTGGACAGATCTTATCAGCTGTAGGAGTGGATGCTAACAATGGTATTTTACCGAGTTGCATGTGCACTGGTTGAGGCTGAGACAATTGCTACATGGACATGATTTTTAGAATTATTGGGTGATGATTTGGATCTGGATTCTAGCAGCAACTTCACTTTTATAAGTGATAGACAGAAGGTACCAACTTTTTTGCACATAACTTGTTAACTGTTTGCTTTACATATGCCTAGTGCACTAACTGTTTTCATATTCAGGGTATCATTCCTGCTATCAGTAAGGTGTATCTAATGTCCGAGCATAGGTTTTTGCTTAAGACATATACATGAAAACATGAAACCAAGGTGGAGAGGTGATATGTAAAAAAAGTTGTTATGGGGATGTGCTATTGCAACAACACCACAAGCTTTTGAGAAGGCAATGAAGGCAGTTCAGGAGAAAGATCAATCATTGTATGATTGGTTGAAGGAGATACCACCTAAACATTGGTCAAGGGCCTACTTCTCAGGTATGGTATATTTCTGTTATTGTATACTTGTATCTATTTAGTTTAAATGTTTTAAGTATAGTTAACTGTTAATCAATTTCAGGTAGAGCTAGGTGTCATGTGTTATTAAACAATCTGTGTGAGGTTTTCAACAGACAGTTAATTCTTGGGAGGGACAAACCTGTGCTAACCTGCCTTGAATTCATTAGGGAATACCTAATGAAAAGAATAGTTATGGTTTATAAGTTGATTGCTAGGTGTAATGGTCCATTAACACCAGCTGCTACAACCGCATTTGCACAAATAAGGAGGAGGTGTCACAATATACTGTCATTTGGAATGGAGGTACAAAGTTTCAAGTAGGCACACATTACAATGACCATAATGACCAAAGGGCTGTTAATTTAGATGATAGGACTTGTTCCTGCAACAAATAGGAGCTTACTGGCATGCCTTGTAGGCATGTAGTAGCATGTATTTGGAACAGGACACTTCATGGTTAAGGTGATGGTATTCCTGAATGATGGGTGGATAAAGCTTAATCTCTAGAGACATAGAAGAAGGTGTATGCAAACACAGTAGACCCTATCAATGGCATGGATATGTGGCCAACTTCAAGATTTCCAAATACCTTAGATCTTCCTAAATGTCATGTCCAGATTGGTAGACCCAAAAAAAAGGAAGAAGTTTGCAGAGGAAGTTTTAGAGGCTAGCCAATCAGCAACTCAGAAGAAGCCAAGGAATCCTAAGGAGGGACCATCTGAGGAAGATGTTCAAAAGATGAGCCAATCAATCACACCTACTGGGAAAATGCCAAGGAAGGGCAATTCTTTAACCTGTAACAAGTGAAAGCAGAAGGGACACAACAAGAGGACCTGTGGAAGGGTAGCTGGATCACAGGGTGCGGGAACAGGAGTTGTTGGATCAGGGGAGGCTGGAAATGAGGTTGAAGGGTGAAGATCACAACTTTTTAGGTGGTTTTTGTTATATTTTGGGTCAGTTGGCATGTACTAGTGTCAAACTGTTTACTAGTGTCATGTCTTTTGGGTATGTAATCTGTTTGAAAACTTGATCTTTTAGTTTGTTGTTAGTTGTTTAAGACATGTTCCAACTTTGGTATGTAATTTGGGTTGATGGTTAAATGTTATGTTGTTGTCAAATTTTATGGTTACATATTCTTGTCAGATTTTATAGTTATGTTATTGGTAGGTTAGACAAAACCTTAGGTTTGTTACAATTAGGTTTGTGAAGGATTATGGTATGTGCAGGATCAGATTGTCAGATCTCATACCATTCTTATCAGATTGTATAGTTATGTTTTTGCAAGATCATTGGTATATTAGACAGAATCTTAGGTTTGTTACAATTAGGTTTGTGCAAGATTAGTATGTGTAGGATCAGCTTGTCAGATCTCATACCATTTTTGTTAGATTTTATGGTTTGTGCAGGATCATTCATTAGCTTTGTTAGAATCATAGGGCATGAACGACCATTCTAAATCAAAAGAGAGCCAATACTTAGTAGGCTTCATTGCATTAACATCATCTTAGTACATCATCATCTTAATACATTAACCTAGAACCATTCTACATCAACAACCACAATCAAAACCATGGATTACAGATCCAAAATCTACGTTAGTTCAGAACATAGTACATCATCATAAACAACATCCAAGAAAACCCTAGAACTAGTTTCAGCATCTTATTTTGCTTCGCCATTCTTTTCAACACTTCATCAACTTCTGCTTTTTTGGCAAACATCCTTCTTACATTGTCTTCATGCTGACGTATTGTCTCTAATAAAGCAGGGATCAACACAGTAGGGCTTGTACACATAGGGGGCTCAGCCCAGGAAACGAACCCACACCCATTAGAGCAACAATAGAACCGACGTCCTGGGTTTTGAGATGTCCATGAGATACGAAGGACGGTTGATGAACCACACGAGCACAGCACCATGATGAAGAGACGAATTGGAAGTTCGATTGAGGATTTGGTTCGATTGAGGGTTTGAGGTTTATTAGGGTTTTAAACCCTTTAAATGGGGAAGACGACTGATGGGTTTTTTTATTAAAATAATTATAGGGTTTCAAATGACAAAATTGTCCTTCATTAAAGTGGCAAAATGACAACTCTACCTCTGACTTTAACGTCAGTTTTTAACTGAGTTAGTGGAAATGACGAAAATAAAAAAAAATCCAAACCTCAGGTGTTGAATTGCAAAAAAAATCTTTTTGTACTGAAGTGGCAAACTGGACCAAACCACAGGGACGAAATCGGCATTTAACTAAAAAAAACAAATAAGCAAGTAGATTAGTATTTTAGTACACTATATTCTTCTGTTACCCGATTAGGGGGGACGGGGCGCTACCAGAATTGGGCACGGGTACCCCTTTACCAGCACGGTAACACCACCGCCACATGTGTTGGTATGGTTCACGTGGACCGTTTTCTGGTTGTTGTTACCGTGCTGGTACAAAGAAACGGTCTTTTTCTTGACCAATGATAATATGCCACGTTTTACCTTCACCTTTGACCGTGATATTTTGATCGTGTTTTATTTTTGATCGTTTACATTTTGACCTTGTTTTATGTTTTACCCGTATACAAATCATACTTTCACATAACATAAACACGGTGAGCTTTCATTAAAAATTTAAACACCATTACAAAATAAACATTAAACAACCGTAAACATTAATTATTAGTTATATCTCGCAACAATCACCATGGCGCAAAATGGGTGAAGTTGGTCATTTGTTCACGGTAGTAGCTGCCACGAGTGAGTTGGATTGCAATGTCTTCCTGAACATTAGGTGCCTCTCCATCGTGGATTCATAAAGGACGTTCCAACGGAGACACCTGGACCAGAGAAGAAACCACCTACGGACGATCGAATCCTTAGAGCGGTCATTTGTGCCGGTTAAATTATTGAATATCCCCGACACCCGGTACCAAAACGAAATTGGGGTATCGACTTCATGAACCCATGTGTTTCTCACTACGAGGTAGACCCTCGTTAACGCGATATCCTCATTTGCATTCCACGGGTCCATTTTTTTACGAAACGATTAAAGTATAACCGGGTTATTGTGTGATTTTGTTGTGTTGGATTAAGGTGTTTTTATAGACCAAACCGTATCGGTACAGATTCCAATTGTTGCAACGGTTTAAATGTAACGGTAACAAAATTAATTACCGTCTGACTGTACAACGGTTAGTTTTCTCAATTTTAAATGAAATATAATGAAATAATCAGTGGAGTGCTGCCTAAAAAAAGTGTTTCAGTGAAGTAAATCAATGAAGTGATGTGGCATTGCAGGATTGGTTAAAATCAGTGTAAGAAATAATAACTCTACAAGGGCCCCTTAGGGCACAAGGGATACTTGTAGTAACCAATTTTTCTTTCACTGATTTTAACCAATCCTGTTTTGCCACATCACTTCACTGATTTACTTCACTGAAACACCTTTTTGTAGGTAGCACTCCACTGATTCTTTTTATTCATTTTCATTTTAATACCCAAACTTTTTTTTTTTTTTACATTTTTACACGGTTTAACAATTAATATTACTATTTCAACCGTCCCACCAAACGGTTGACCAAATTTAATTGATTATCTTGGAAACCGTCGAGTTAATTGAATTTTGCTCACCAAACGGTCAGTAAATTAATGATACTATTCCAACCGTGCCACCGTAGTTGTATATAAAGTGATCAAACGGTGGGGTTAAAAGTCACAACTTACCACAGTTTAAAAAACCAAACACACCAAAAATGAACCCGTGGACCGACGAGGAAGAGATGGCCCTTGTGGTTAGCCACAAGGATGCGTCGAACGACCCGGAGATTCAACAACTCCCTCGGGAGGAAGGGTCCAACTACCCCCCCCCCCCCCGAGGGGTTTTGGGATCGGGTTTATAGAGACTTCATCGAGCAAGTTGGTGGCAACACCATCAAGACCGTCCAAGACCTCCAGCTCAAGTGGGCCGACCTCAACATCAAGTGTGAGAGGTGGACCACCCTATACGAGCAAACGGTGAGGGAGGATCCGGAGCTTGATGAGGAGTTGGCTATCGGCTTCATTAACTATGAGTATGAGGCGCGATACGGCAACGATTTCGACCATGTCGAAGCATGACGATTGTTGCGCCAACTTTAAGTTTTTTATCTATGTTTTAATGTATTTTTATTTTATGTTTAATTTTTATGTTTTAATGAAATGTTTTTTATTTCTTTAAACGGTAAACATAAAACAAATCGGTTAAAATAAAAAAAAAAACACTAAAACATACGGGGGGTAAAATGAAAACTTGGCAATTATAAAAAACCACAAAACAGCCGGTACTAGCACGGTAAACAACACCAGCAAACCGGTCCACGGGACCACTACCAGCGGGTATGACGGCGGCAGTGGCGGATCTAGAAACATTTTTCAGTAGTAACGTTTTTCATTTTTTTCATTTTAGTAGCAACGTTTTTCAAATTTCGTAAAAAAAAACAAATTTTCCACTAATTTTCCACTACACGCGCGAAGTTGAGCCGCAGCGTCCGCACCCCCTGCTATTACTATAGATCCGCCCCTGGACGGCGGTGATACCGTGCTGGTACTTGGTACCCGTGACTAATTCGGGTGGTGCCCCGTCCCCCCTTATGCCCTTATAAAGAAAAAACAATGACTCCAAATTGTGTGTGTAATGCCATGATGGTAGTCACGTCACGACCCACGACTCCCGAGGTCCAATTGTCATTTTGTTGATATAAAATATATATGCCGAGGCCCAACAAACTTCCTAACTTCAATTTCTAAAATCCACACCAAAAGGGCCAGAGCAAAATAAGCCCTCAACATCTCATCTTCAACTACAACTAAATCACACTTTCATGCCAAAGCTTTAGCTACATAAAAATACAAAGATGGCAATGAATTAAACAAAAAGTCTCTAAACGAGCATCGTGTTTATGTTACATATCGAATTGAGTTCATGTCAAAATGAGCTGCTTTAGAAAAATATCAAATTGGACTGGGTCAACATTAGTTGGGTCATAGCGGGTTCACACATTATATTTGTTTTTACGGAGGCGAGCAACAGTGGCAACGACTGTGGAGGCGTCGATGACCAACAATAGTTGGTATCAATACTGGTGGTCGTGAAGGAGGTCACGATGAAAGCAATAACCGTGGTGTCAGAGGCAGCTGTGGCAACAATAATCAATAGGTTGCCGTAAAACAAGTGTATAGTTATGTCCATTCTAACAAAATGTTTGATTATACGTAATTGTTTTTTGTCCTAGTATGATCCTAAGAATAATGCATGCAATCTAATTTGGCCCAACAAGTTATATTAGATGCTCATACCAAGTAAAATTTATTTGTTTCGGTGCATATTTTAGGCAGATCTATGATGCCATATTAACTTGGGTTTGTTTTTATCTTTCTTTCTAGACATATAATATTATAATCCCTTTATGACAACAACAACAGTGGTGGTGGTGGTGGTGGTGGTGGTGGTGGTGGTGGTGGTGGTGGTGGTGGTGGTGGTGGTGGTGGTGGTGGTGGTGGTGGTGGTGGTGGTCGTGGTGGTCGTGGTGGTCGTGGTGGTGGTGGTGGTGGTGGTGGTGGTCGTGGTGGCGGTGGTCGTGGTGGCGGTGGTCGTGGTTACATGGATAGCTTACAAAATCTATTTTTTCTTGTCGTTCTTGTGGTGGTGGTAGTGGTGGTAGTGGTGGTAGTGGTAGTAGTGGTAGTAGTAGTGGTGGTGGTGGTGGTGGTGGTCGTCGTCGTCGTCGTGGTGGTCGTCGTGGTGGTCGTCGTGGTGGTGGTAATGGTGGTGGTAGTGGTGGTGGTAGTCGTAGTGGTAGTCGTAGTGATAGTCGTAGTAATAATAATAATAATTGTGTTTGACATGAAATAGAAATGGAAACAAAATATAAACAATTGACAATACATAATAGAATTAAGCGACCATGACACTTTGCCTTCTAAGTTGAATGTATTAATAAAACAATGTCGTTTTTAGCCATTTCCATTGACACCGACCTACAACGATTATGTGTTAAGACAGATACAAATTGAAGTATAATATGAATTATTAAAAATGGACGGCTATAATTTATAAATAACAAAAATTTGTAAAGAGGCTAAATAATATATTTATGGGGCCAAATAAGATTTTGAGGCTTAATTAAACAACCCATTTGGTTAGTCTTTATTCCCGACACCTAATCCAATTACTATTTCT
The DNA here is from genome assembly GCA_030844895.1 of Ambrosia x helenae. Lineage (NCBI taxonomy): Eukaryota > Viridiplantae > Streptophyta > Magnoliopsida > Asterales > Asteraceae > Ambrosia > Ambrosia x helenae. The sequence continues at coordinate 58,352 of JAUTDX010001899.1, forward strand.
TATTCAAACTAACTATCATCATCGTCATTATCTGAGTACATCTAAAAAATATACATATATTCGATGCATGCACGGCATTTTTAATATATAATTTATTACAACACACTTTTAAAAAAAAAAATTAGTTAGCAAAATTACGTTTATAAACAAATACGTCGAATATATAAACTTAACGCGTTTAATTAATTCAACTACTTGAGTCGAGTTGAGCTGTTTTTGATCTATATGTTTCAACAACAAATTTAATGTTAAGGCGACATATATGAAAGAAAGTACATGGTTTAGGCATTTAAGTTGACATAGACGGGATTTAAAGAAAGTTATCGATACAACATGAGTAAGATGGTAAATAAAGTTATAAATTATTAAATACATATAGTTATGATTATGAGAAATAATTATAATAAGAGGTTTGGAGGTATTATAGGGTTACAACCATTTGGTTCCCTAACTAACTTTAATAGTGCCTTTCGGTATTCATATATATTATTTACAATTGGTGGTTAACGCTATGTGTGGTTTAATTATTTGAACTTATCTATGGCTAAATATAAAAATCGAAAACCAGAATCCCTGTCTTCTTTTAAGAAATAAAATATGTTTACGTGATAATAACATTCAATTACAATACTCGAACCCATAGCCCTTTTAAATTGTTGTGTTTTGTGTCGATGGAAATTAATTATACTTGTTTACGTAGAGAGAGATGGGTGGAAGGGTTTGACATTAAACGTGGTTGTTACTATAGATTTTGATGGCAAGTGTGAATAGTGGTATAGTTGTTTTTTTTATGACAATCATGTTTATTGATATATAGTTTCGACGACATACATGATTATAGATATAGGATGTTCCTGATAAATGTGATCAGTGTTATGGGGTGTGTCGACGATAAGTGTGATTATTCCCGCTTAAAAATATGTACATTCGTGAATATTGTTATACACACGAGTTGTTATAAAGCATATTAATAATGCTAACATATAATTACACAATCACGCAATATTTAAAAAAAAAAACGAAGAAGAAAATAGCGTATACTAATATAACATTACAATATTGTTACTTTACTTGAAAGTTGAATCAAATGATATAACATCCCCTAAATGTAGGATAATGTCACAAAGCAAAAAAGATGAACAAATAAAGAAGTAATTGTGAACCAATCAGAAGCTAACACATTGACCAATGGGAGCTTGGAAGTGTAGCCAAGCTCCCTCAATCGACAATCGCCGTTCCTCTATTTGTCACTCAACCGCCTGTGTACGTCGGTGGAGTGGTTGGGGCAGAGGGAGGGTCATCTGTGGTGGTCACAGGCGTGGATGTTGCAGCAGTTATCCCAATCAATATAAGGACAAAGAAGCAGATAATGTTGACTTTCAAACAGCGCACGTTAGCGACCTTCCACTGGTCCTAAGGACCTACTCAAAATGTTAGTATAGAAGAATTCCTCTTACATTTTTCATCAATCCAAAACAGTCTCGTATCATCTTCAAGAACTTTGGTAGAATACTCAAACAAGAAATTTGGAAGATAATCTTTTTTTACTTTGTAATCCCTTTGATGGTAACAGATTCGAGATCAAGGGATAATCAAGAACAAAGCGGTACAATTATTTAAAGAAAAGTTTCAAGAGCCTATTCCAACGAGACCTCGTCTGGATGGGAGTGGTTTTCACAGACTCTCCTCGGTTGAAGCGGATGGTTTGATAGCACCATTCACAAAAGAAGAAGTTAAAGCGGCGGTATGGGATTGTGGGAGCGACAAGTCACCGGGTCCAGATGGGTTCACTTTCGCTTTCATTAAAAGGTTTTGGGAGAAGTTCGAAGACGATTTTATGGAAGTTATGAACGAATTTTTTGTTCATGGCTCACTTAGCTCCTCGTGCAACTCTTCATTTGTTGCACTTATACCGAAGGTAAATGATCCGATGACTTTCTCGGATTTCCGACCCATTTCCTTAATTGGGGTAATTGGGAAAGTAATATCTAAAGTTCTCGCGGGCAGACTAAAAGGTGTCTTGAGTAGCATTATTTCGGCTGAGCAGTCGGCGTTTATACGTGGGAGACATATTTTCGACGGGCCGTTAATTATCAGTGAAGTTCTAAATTGGGCAAAGAAAGCAAGAAAACAAGTGATGTTATTTAAAGCCGACTTTGAAAAAGCATATGACTGCGTCTCTTGGAAATTTCTTATCAACGTCATGTACAACATGGGATTTCCACCTAAATGGAGGAATTGGATAATGGGGATATTATTTACCGGGAAGGCGGCGGTTCTAATTAATGGTGTACCAACATGTGAATTCTCGCTGAATAGGGGTTTGAGACAAGGCGACCCGTTGTCGCCTTTTTTGTTCACTATAGTAATGGAAGCGCTTCATATAATGATATCCAAAATAGTTTCGGCAGGCCTGTTCTCGGGTGTGAAAACTCCCACACAATGGTCCAGAATTATCACATCTCTTCTACGCCGATGACGCTTTATTTATGGGGGTATGGTCGGAGTCGAATGTGCAATCCTTGAATAGAGTTTTGAGGTGCTTCCAGCTTGCTTCGGGATTAAAGGTAAATATTCATAAAAGCTATCTATATGGGGTTGGGGTATTGGATGGGGAGATTGATAGGCTGGCCGGGTGTTTGGGGTGCAAAAGAGGGGAATTTCCGTTTACTTACCTTGGGCTTCCTATTGGCGGGTCTATGAAGAGGGTTGGGAATTGGAAAGAAATAATAGATCGTGTGAATTCGAAGCTCTCCTCATGGAAAGCGAGATCGCTGTCCTTCGCTGGCAGATTAGTTCTAGTCAAGGCTGTCTTGAGCGCTTTACCGGTTTACTATTTTTCTATTTTCAAAGTTCCGGTGACTGTTTTGAAAACGATTGATGGCCTACGAAGACGCTTCTTATGGGGCGGTAATTCTAATATACGTAAAATAAGATGGGTGCCGTGGGAGAATGTCATTAAACCGAAAAAACTGGGTGGGTTAGGGGTGGGTAATCTTGAAGATATGAACATGGGAATGTTGCTGAAATGGTGGTGGAGGTACAAGGAAACGAACGATCAACTTTGGGTGGAAACAATAGACGCGATACATGGGGGGGCAAGGGAGTTGAATTTTATTCCATTCAAAAAGGCTTCGGGTGGGGTTTGGGGTTCCATTGCTGCACTCGGGAATGAATTTGCAAGAATAGGGGTGGATTTGCAGCTCAAGTTTGTATGCGATTTAAAGGATGGGGGCAAGACTTTATTTTGGGGGGATAATTGGGTTCCGGGTGGGAAACTTAAAGATCGGTTTGCAGACTTATTTCGATTAAGCAGGAATCGAAAGGCGAAAGTCATTGATTATTATTCTTGGGAAGGGGGTAATATAAAATGGGGTTGGGAATGGACAAGGAAACCAACTACACAGGAAGAAATTAGTCAATGGAACAGGCTTCAAGGACTCCTAGCTGGGCAACAGATTCAACATGGAAGCGATAGGTGGTTATGGAAGACGGAAGACAGCACAGAGGCGTTCTCGGTTAAACAAGTAAGAAAGGATCTGGGGGCAGCGGTTTTGGGTCAGAACAACAGCGTTGGTTTCAAGTGGAGCAAAATCGCTGCGCCAAAAGTTAATTGTTTTGTTTGGAAGGCGATTCAAGGGGGCATTCCAACGGCGGAAAGATTGGCGTCAAGGGGCCTGAATTTGGGGTCTGTTTGCTGCAAGAGATGTGTAGACGCAGATGAAACGATCGATCACGTGTTGCTGAATTGCTTTTGGGCTAAAATCGTTTGGTGGCATGTTGGTTGCTGGACAAAAACTAATAAACCGGAAGATGTTAACAGTGTACAGCAGCTTCTGGATTGGGTTACGAACCTGAACGGGTCAAAGAAATGGAAGGAATCGGTATATGCTATCACCCTTATGACAATTTGGAGGATATGGTTGGCGAGAAATACAAAGGTATTCAAGAATGAAGACACGTTGGTAACTAGAATGGTTGAAGAAATCAAGGAAAACACATTTTGGTGGATGACTAAGAGATCGAAGCCGCCTGGGCTCAACATGACAACATGGTGGATATTTGAAGGGATAGACTTCTCTGATAATTGTAGGGGGGTTGGGTGAGTAATCAGGTGGGCAGACTTGTATGTTTTTGATGTTCTGTTTATATTGTGTGGTTTGGGTAGCCTCTGGCTACTCCTTTTCTGTTTGTGACTGTATTTGTTTGATGAAATAAAGGTTGGTCTGGCTTTTCAAAAAAAAAAAATAAAGTTAGATGTAAATGTGTTTGACTGTACGAATTGATGGTCTATTCTTGTTTTATTTGTATCTTGTTTACTACAAGTTAATCAAATTTCTTATTTCATCAAAATCCCTATTTAGAATATAAACTACTTCACCCTCGTAAGGCTTGAGGGAGTGGGGCCGGAAGAGGAGGGCGGGGAGCCTTTCCCGGGCGGGAACACCGCCCCCTAGGGGCGGGAAAGGTGGGGCGGGGAGGGTGGACGGGGAGGATTCGCCGGGCGGGGGGGGGGGGGAGGGATGGGTGAGGTGGCCTATTTTCATTGGGTGATTTTTTTTTCTTTTTTTTATTTAACTTTAACACAATATAATATTATTCCTTTCACTCCCCCCCCCCCTTTTCCCCCCCTTCCACTCCCACAATTTTTCCCCCCCATATGGGTCCCACAAGTGCCACATGACGCTTCACCCCCTCTTTCCCGCCCCTCCACTCCCTCTAGTCTAACTTCTTCTTTGTGTGATCCCCCTTTTCTTACATTATATCCTCCATTTTTGTTTTATCTTTTTGCATAACATTGATATTAGATGACATTTCATCTTCCGGGACTTTGTTCCTCGTGCGAACTAGCCAAATCTAAACGGCTACCCTTTACTAATAACAATAAACGTGCTTTTCGCACCGTTGGGAGTGGAACTACTACATTGTGACTTATGGGGACCTTCACCGAGTTGGTGATGTTGCTTATTATGCGACATTTATAGATGATTTCTCTAGATTTACTTGGCTTTACTCAATGTTGTAAAACAAGGTCTCGGAGGCCGAGTACTCCCCGAGTAATCGCTACAAAGTAGGTTTCCGAGGCCCGAGTACTTTAGGCCTAGGTCGAGTACTCCCCGGGTACTCTTAGACTAGGTCGAGAACTCCCCGAGTACTCCCGACTCCGACTAGGGAGCACCTAGTAACTTTTGCAACATTGGCTTTACCCGTCACGGGCCAAGTATGGATTTTATGATGCTCTACCGTATCTATTCCCTTTGTTCAAACTTAATTTTGAAAAAAAGTAAAAATTTCCAAAGTAATGAGGGGATTGAATTTGCAAATCATAAGGTTCGGGCTTTATTTGAACAAAATGGCACGTTGCATCACATGTCATGTCCATATACACCTTAACAAAATTGTAGATTCGAATGAAAGCTTTGTCATATTGTGAAAACCGGGTTAGCCATGTTATTTAATGCCTAATTACCACCATCATATTGGGTTGATATGTTCACATTAGGAGTTTAGATTAATAATAGATTGCTCACTTTCGTGTAAAATGAAAAATCACCATTTGAACTATTATATAACCGTACACACACATATGCCTCCTTACGTGCTTTTGGATTCCAAATGTATCCGTTTTTATGTGATTATGTTCACATTAGGAGTTTAGATTAATAATAGATTGTTCACTCCCGTGTAAAATGGAAAATCACCATTTGAACTATTATTTAACCGTACACACACATATGCCTCCTTACGTGCTTTTGGATTCCAAATGTATCCGTTTTTATGTGATTATGCCCTAAATAAGCTTACGCCTCGGAGCCTACCTTGTATATTCATTGGATACATCCCTAAATAGCTATTGATGTTTAGATCCATGCACCACTCGTGTTTATGTCATAAGCCATGCTCGATGTGATGAAACGTATTCCCGTCTTAATCGCCACCAAACTTGTATCCGAACTTGAACTATCCACATTTCTTGATATTTCATTTGATAACATCACCCCAAAATGAAAACAACCACCACCCCCAAACCTCTAAGCTGTCCCACGTAACTCCACTATGAAACATTTGCGTGGGTGAATTCCCTTTCCTTGTTCTCACACTTATCTAACCTACGCCACCGACTCACCAGCCCCTACCCCACATACACAGTCCGACACCCCTCATATACTTCCAGACGCCTCACCTCCCTCACCCCACCCCACCCCACCCCACCTAACCCATCGTCACCAACCTCCTCTCTTTCCTCCACCACATCATCTGTCCCGACACCACTTTCTCCTACCAAGGCTAGCCCCGCCACTCCTCCTCCACCACCACCTCTCCCAACTTATCCAATGATCACTCGTGCCAAGTCTTTCATCTTTAAACCTCGTCACCAAGCCGACTTATCTCACACTATTACTATCTCGCTCCATCAGGAACTTTTTACTACCATTGATCCTAAAACATATAAAAATGCTCCCAAAGATGTAAATGGTTCACGATATGAGTGTGAAATTGATGATCTTCATCGAAGTAACATGTGTTCCTTAGTTCCTCGTCCATTAGATTGCAACGTTGTGGGATCTAAATGGCCTTACCACACCAAATTCCATTTGGATGGCACTATCGAACGTTATAAAGCTCTCCCTGTTGCTCAGTGTTTCAGCCGAATTCCAGGACTTGATTACACTCAGGTGTTTAGTCCAATCATTAAGGCTGCCATGGTCCGTAGTTTCTTGGACTTCACAATCATTAACCAATGGAAGCTTCACAAACTGGATGCCAACAATGTCTTCCTGCATGACTATCTAACTGATTGTGTCTTTATGGAAAAATTCCAAAGTTTCTTGATTCCCGGTTGCCAAACCATGTGTGTAAGTTCAACAAAGCTCTCTATGGGCTCAAACAGGCACCTAGGGCTTGGTTTCATCGCCTGAGTAACTTTCTTATTCATATTGGCTTTACTTGCAGTCGTGCTGACCCTCTCTCTCTATTTATATTCAAAAATGTATGGATCCCTCACCTATTACAGAATATCAGCCCGTTGCAAATATTGCTACAACAATTGTATGGATAACTCACCTGTTACAGGAACTACATGCCTTAGCACCTGATTGTCCGACTATCCTGTGTGACAATCGCAGTGCCTCATTTCTCACACAAAATCATGTCTCTCATAAACGGGCTAAGCACATTGATATTGACTACCACTACGTACGTGAGCTTTTCTCATATAGGAAGCTATACGCCAAGTTTGTTTTGATCAAGCTTCAGGTGGCTGACATTTTATAGAATGTCTTCCAAGTCCTCACTTTACTCAGTTTCGTCAATTGACTCGCTTTGGACCGCCACTGTTTCACTTCAGGTAGGATATTAGATGACATTTCATATTCCTCTAATTGGCCATTAAGAGGTTACATCTGAATGGTCATTAAGAGGCAACCAAACAACCCCTCATTCTTTTAGGTGTAAATATTGTACTCAAACGTTTCAATATAACTAGTGTTGTAGGTTTCACGCGCTTCGTTGTGGGGGCGCCTATTTCGTTGAGGATTTAGTGGACATAGAAATAACATTAGGTAATTGTTGTTTATACAAACTAATCTAAAAACCATCTCTTAGGTCGTATGTAGGTACCCGCACGTTGCCGCGAGATGCGATTTGAACTCCATACATATCGAAACAGAAGGCTAACATTACCAAATAGATGCTTTGTTGCTAATATAACTTCATTTTCATTAGATTTTATTTTGTCACATTGACAAAACTAAAAAAACGGATATAATATCAGTACCGATATAAAGACAGTATTGGTTCGGTTCTCCACGATAATGAAAAATATCGCTATATTGGTACCGAACCAATACCGAAAGTACCGGTCCGGTACTAGTACCCGGTACCAAATAAAAAGGGGTTGCTCAATAACAAAAAAAAAGCTGGTGAACGTCAACAAATTAAGGGCAATGCACCTTAGCAAAATAGGGCAATAGACGTAGCGAACCACGGTGGCACACATTGAAGTTCTGTATTAAACAAATAATAAGCTTCAAAGGCATGGTCTATATTTGAGAAAACCATAACTTCAAGAGGCTTTTATATAAGCTAAGTGCATGTGTGTTACAAAACAATTTTACCAGATAATGTAAATATAGGGTTATTGTACAAATGGATCTTAAAATATTAAACGTGAGAAGTGAAGAAGAATTTTTTACTTAAGCATGCCACATTTTTTTCACAGATGTACAATTTGCAATCAAATTGGTAAGACATAAACAAAAACATAGTGTTGACTTCGTAAATAAAAACCTTGTAAATCATATTTGGCAAAGATACACGGATATTGCCAACAATCCTTTCCTACAGGCTACAATAAGCATAACATGCTAATAATATAGAACAGTCAAGTGATGCGAATACCACATTTGCCCATTACAAAGCAAAAACACAACATTATCCCCCATACAACTTTGTATAGTTTGCATCGTGTTCCTAGTTCGTATTAGGCCACACACACATTCATTGTTTATATAGGATCAGAATAAAATAAAATAAAACTTTTTTTCCAGTTGAGTGAACTAGTGAAAACCCCACCTATGTAACTTTTTGCATACAACTTTTTTTAGTTTTCGTAAAGATTAGTTACATTTAAGAAGTATTAGAAAGAAAATAAAAAAACATATATGGGATCCATTTAAGAAGTATGTGAGATCAATGAGAAAAACGATGAGAATAATGGTAGGCTAACATGAACACTTTATTTTATTCTATGGCAAATTAGACAACATGAATATATTGTCTTTGCTAAAAGAGACAATGTAACAAGATAAGCAATTCTTTTCTCTTTTTCCATTTTTCTCACCGGCCCATCTCTTCATCTATCTGCATCACCCTTTAAGTTGTCGCGTACTTTCGCTGAACGAAAATGACCGATGCTCTTAGCTTCACCACGTACATAGGTGACGACCATGTATCTTCTCTCGACAACAATAATTGTTGATTTCTCGAACCACATTTGCGATTTAAGAAAATTTTGGATTGTGAAATTTATGTTCAGGGTTCAATCGGTGAAATATAACATCATTTTTTACCATAGAATTTATATTAAACTATTTTCCCTAATTAAAATATTAGAATACGGGCTAAAAAAACAAGAAATAAAAAAAATCCTAAGCTCAAGATTCACGAGTTTAGATTAAGTACACAAATGTGGGTTCGATCTTACTACCGATGACCAAATTATGATATGACAAGGAATATATAGAACACAAATATTATCACCAAACTTTATTACACCTGTGTTCTTAAATATTTGTATTCCCAAATGTAAAGTTAAAGAAAAAGCGTTCTTTTCAAAGTGGGTTGTTAACACGTAGTTTATACTTTATACCATATTCTTCTTGTCTTCTAGCCTCATAGCATTTATAAAAACATTTTCATTATGTATTTTTAAATAATTAGTGTAGCCATTGCAAAATTTGAAATGAGAAAAATGTAAACCGAATTATGTTTCTACACTTTGGGTCGTCTATATAAGTGTGTGTATATGATAGGATTTAGAAGAAAAGTAGAAAACCAAGTAAAATTGAGAACTCAAAGAACAAATGTGGATCACTTAACAAAATATGATTGGTTGATTTGGAGTTAACCTCATCCCACAATTCCCTCATGCTTGTTAAGGGTGCAACACCTCCCCTCTTGGCTCCTCATTTAACTAGCCTATTACGGTGTTTAACTAAAGTTTTAGGTGAGGTGGTATGAGGCACCACCCCAAACATGTGGTCTTATTTTTTTCACATATTTATACTTTCTTTTGCTTATTTAAATGTGTGTGTATAATTATAATATATATAGAGTTGGGCTAATTTAAAAACCCTATTGAGTTGAGAAAATCGGGAAAACCCTATGTAAAAACATTTTTTTCCTGATTTTTTCATAATAGCTTTTATATTCAATTTTATTAGTTTTGGCGAAAAAAAATCAAAAAGCGCCGAATAGATTATTTTGTTGCACATATGTTACACAAACTCGTTATATATCATACGTCAGCATTGTTACATATGTGACATGTTTGTTACGTATTTTAAAAAAAAAATCTATTCAGTGTTGTTTTTTTTTTTGGCCAAAACTAATAAAACTAAATATACAAGCTATTCTAAAAAATTAGCAAAAAAAATGTTGTTACATAGAGTTTACATAGGGTTTCCATGATTTTCTCAACTCAAGAGGGTTTTCACAAGATACTTAGCCTATATATATATCCTTCTATTTCTTATGTTTTTGTAACTTATTATATATATATATGCGCACGCACACACAAACACAATAGTGAGTTGGCCCGTGCGATGCGACAGGTGTCACCGAGACTCTTTTAGAAAGCACAATCTAACCCAACATGTCTTAAACGCTAATTATATTTGTGTATTCTTATTGTGGTTGTTGTTATAACTATGTAAATATTTAATAATTGTTTGCTTATGTATTTAAATAAGATAATACTATCTGTGGCGGGTGTTACCGAGCCTCTTTTAGATAGCGTAATCTAACCCAACATGCGTTAAACACTGTTTATATTATTATTATTATTATTATTATTATTATTATTTAGTAATTATATACTCAAATATTTAAATAAGATAATACTTAATTATATTTTAGTATTATTATTAGTACATTTTTTGTTGTAGTGAATTAAATATGAGAAAATTTATTAAATGAGATCAAATTGAGCACTATGGCTTAAAGCACTTATACCTTATGTTTCCAAAGTTATAATAGACATCTTTATTTTTTTTTTATAAAATTACCTTGTTGTCTATCTTAAATGATTTATAATGTATTACAATTTTCCTATAGGATCCTCTACCTATATTTATATGTTAGGATCAAATACACAATGAAAGAAAAATAGGAAGTCGTAGGAAGGGTATCAAATGGACTCCGATTGAACTCATTCAAGCGGCATTAAAACTATCTTATCAAACCCTACGACGTCAGTTTTTAGGTCTTCGTTTTTTGGGGTTTAGCTTGTAGTTTTTAGAATATGCCTTATATCATTGTGTCTTTTATGTACTATTGTGTCTTTTTTCTTTTTTTCATTATTGTGTCATATTTTTAATTCATTGTGTCTTTTTTCTTCGGCATTGTGTCATATTTTTTGGTATTGTGTTATATTTTGTGTTTCATTGTGTCATATCTCATTATCTATTGTGTTTTTTGTATCCTTCTCACCCTTCTCAGTTTTTGTAGCCTTTGTAGAATAACCCAACCCTATTTATATATCTATTTATAAATTTATCCTTCTACATTTTATGCTTTTATAAATGATTTTGTGATGTAACTTCTAATATTATGATACTTGAATTTGAATAAAAAAAGTGTAGATATGTAAACAATAAAGCGATGATATGTATTGTGTATTTGATCTTTCTTCCAACAAGCGATGTCTGATTGTTAGCTAAAGGTGAGGATTAGTTTATCTATAAAATTGTTATAATATTTTTTATAAGAAAAGACTTTATCGAACTAATGTATGTTACACTAATAGTTCAAGATTATCCGTGCTTCACATAATTTCTTCTAGGGAAATTGGATTGTATCGCACTCAACTATTTGGGATTGGCCGATAATGCACTGAACTATAAAATTGATCACCAACGCACTGAACTTTAAACCTCTTGGATTGTGTCACACTAAGGCTGTGTTTGACCAGGTCCAGAACCACTAAAACGATTACTTAGTGATAAAGAGGTTTAAAACGATTACTTAGTGACAAATTAATACAATTAACACATATGGATTCTTCCATTTGGACATGGTCAAACACAGCCTTAGTGTGACACAATCCAAGAGGTTTAAAGTTCAGTGCGTTGGTGATCAATTTTATAGTTCAGTGCGTTATCGGCCAATAACAAATAGTTGAGTGCAATACAATCCAATTTGCCTTTCTTCTAAATGGATATTTTTAGTCATACGTCATTGCTTTAATAGTAAAATTATTTTATAAAATTGTCAAAGATAGAATTGTCGGTATATCATACTAAATAAACAAGACATGTGTTTAGTGTGACTTTTTCAATTAAATTCCAAAATTTGCTTTTTCTTTAAGTGACCTCGACTCCATACGAATCATTGCTTACACATTTTATCATCCATGGACTAGTATTCCTATTTTAATCTCACAAACATAACTTTGGTTTGTGTTTTTTATTATTTTAAATAGATCTATAACCGATACATATGTAGATATGAGTAATCGTTATCTTTTCTTTGAAAGAAAGGTTACTTCATTTTCTGTCAGTGCATGACATGAGTAATCAATAAATCCCCTACGAGAATACAAACTATGTTGAAAGTTAATCCTAAAATACGAATGAGTTGAATATTGGAGGACCAAAAGTGAAAGATTGGTTTAGATTAGTTTGAATGTTTTGAATTATCTTATTTGGTTAATTGGTAGAGATAATGATGTGGGATTAGTATTAGAATAGAATTTGTAGAAGTATTTGAGTAGGATTAGTAATGCTAATATTAGTATAAATAGGGGTGTAGGTTAATGTTTTATTTGTCCCTTGATTGTAAGTTCGTTTGGTTGAATAGAAAGAGTCGCTGGTTTGTCCCCCCAAATATCTCTTGTTCGTGTTTGATCTGATTGTCTGGGCCAACAATTGGTATAAGAGCTTGGCGGTTTTGAGAGTCCGTTTCGAGAAGGGGGCAGCCCCTGGCGGGGCTGCAGCGGCGGTGAACAGCGGTGGAAGCCGATGCAGCAAGGTTAGGTGGAATTCAAATCCACGTATATGATTTGATGATCAAGCGGTGAAATCGGCGGTAGTGATTGGCGACTTTTGAGAGGGTTGTAAAGCCTTTGGCCGGTGAATTCTTGATTTCTTGTTGCTGTCGACGTAAAATAATTAGTTAAGAGGGGTTCAGTTGTGGAGAAGCAATTAATCGCAAAGGTGATTTTGGTATGGTTTCGGGTTTGTTGACTGGAGGTTAGTAACCACGTCCGAAAGAAAAAACGAGCTGCATGTTTGTTTTGTTGATTGTAAGCCCGAAAGAAAAACGAGCTGCGTGTTTGTTTTGTTGATTGTAAGGCAACAAGTGTTGTTCGGGTGATGTGAAAATAACCGTTAAGCAAATATTATCCAGGTTTGTGAAATTGTTTCCGGGTAAGTAGGTGAATCAAGAATACTGTTCTTGATGAATTAAAGAAATGTTTGTTGTGTTTGGAGATTGGTTTTGGGATCGGGAATCAATTCCAACTGAAAAGAGCAAACCAGTAGAAAGAATGATGAATGAGCCCTCAAGAGCAGATCTTGATGAATGAGCTCTCAAGAGCAGATCTTGATGAATGAGCCCCAAGAGCAGATCTTGATGAATGATGTCTTCAAGAGCGGATCTTGAAAAAGGAAGAAAGAGATGATGCAGTCAAGAGTAGATCTTGAAAAACGAAAGGAAGAATGCAGTCAAGAAACTCGTTTTCGAGTTGACGTATGAAGGTCAAGAACCTGCGTGGTTCGATCAAGAAGATAGCAAGATGAACCTGCGTGGTTCGTTCAAGAAAGAAGAGCAAGAGCGATCAAGACCCGAGTGATCAGATTTGGGAAGTGAGAGAAGCATGGTCGGGTTTTTAGGATTAAGGGGGAATGTTGAAAGTTAATCCTAAAATACGAATGAGTTGAATGTTGGAGGACCAAAAGTGAAAGATTGGTTTAGATTAGTTTGAAAGTTTTGAATTATCTTATTTGGTTAATTGGTAGAGATAATGATGTGGGATTAATATTAGAATAGAATTGGTAGAAGTATTTGAGTAGGATTAGTAATGCTAATATTAGTATAAATAGGGGTGTAGGTTAATGTTTTATTTGTCCCTTGATTGTAAGTTCGTTTGGTTGAATAGAAAGAGTCGCGGGTTCGTCCCCCCAAACATCTCTTGTTCGTGTTTGATCTGATTGTCTGGGCCAACAACCATATGAACTTCGAATTTCGAAATGTTTGGATATAAGTAAAAACGCTGAGTCACGCACGGTCGCACGACAGTTGTGGCATGTTAACGTGCCAAAACTAGACCAAAACGTAAAACATAGAAAATAATAAGTCGACCTTGTACACGCTCATTGTGACAGGGTCGTTAAACAAGGAAAAAATAAATGTAAAAATATTGAATCATAGGTGTACGTACGTTGCTTGGTGTTAACTCGCAAAATTTATAACGAAACGTAAAACGGAAAATTTATAAAAGATGAAAAATATTGTGACAAATTTGTAAAAGATGAAAAATAAAGAGTTTAAAGTAAAAAAAAAAGTAAAAAAACAAAATTGGTCCTACAAATAAGGCTACCCGGAACGTTGGCATGGAAGAGGATGTGAGGCCTTTCCACACTACCAACACCACACCATATGTGGCGTGCGGCATGTAGGTGGAACTTTTCAAGGGCGTGAGGCAAAAGATGAGGGTGGAGTGGATGGTAGTGGCTGGTTCTTGGATTATGGATAATTTTTTATTGGTTGTTTGATTAAAAAAACCATTCACGCCACCACCCCGTGGTTTTTTAGGGGGTTGAAGGGAGAGTTGATTTGGCTGTCGCATATCGCTCTATACTCTATTCACCCCACCCCATGACCACACCATATAATCTAAGCACACACAAATGTTATATATGATAATATATTTTATTATGTTAAATAATACAATAGTTTATTATAATTATATTTTATATATGTATGAAGAGACTGTCTTAAGAAGAGTGACTAAGATACAATTTCTATTTTTTTATTTTTTTTTTTCCAATTTATAACAATGTCATCCAATCATTTTACCAATAGTTTTATTTATTATTTTTTGTCTTATTCAACTTTCAGTATTGGCCTTTACACCCTTAGTTTTCTGAAAACTTTGTAAAATGTTCTTTAACCCCCACAAGTTTATGTAAAATGTTATTTAATAATGCTTGTGAAGGATGGATCATGGAGTAAAGTCTGAAGTAGAGCTGGAAGATGATGTGACGAATCTAGTAGTACCAAGGACTACAGGCTACAACCATAAACCTTGTATCCCAAATTAAATCAGAGTACAAAACCCAAGATTCCTTTGGTCAGTGAACATTCACTATCATAACTATGATGCTCGTGGAATAAGACATCATGTAAAAAGAAATCACATTAATTAAGAAAAGGAAGTGCATCATCTGAAAACCGCTATTGGCCAGTTCCGAAATCCGACCTTCAAACCTCAAAGACAAATCTTCACCATCCAAAACGTTCACCTAGATTCTATGAAAACCGCTATCTTAAAATTAATTATATGATGATTTAGCGACCATTGGTTACCGTATAACGCCCCGGCCATGTGGTCTTTTTGATGGCGTGAACGGTGTTAAACACCGCCCAACGGGGCGCGGTGGAGCAATGGCGTGAAGGTGGAGAAAATTTTGTGGGATCCATGTGTGAACGGCTATATTAATGTTGTATATATATATACACACACTCGCGCATATACATACGACTTATACCATTTAAATAAAACATTACTCAAATCAAATTTTAACACATTATTCTCTTAATTTCTAAAAAAAATTAAGAGAACCTTGGAGTGAAATGGTCACCTCTTGGATTAACGTGAGCGAGAAACATACAAGCAAGAATTGTATCGTTTGGAAGAGCCTTTTTTCAAGATTCCGTCAACCTGTAGGTCAAACCAATCGCACTTTAGACCATGATGTTTTGTGGATCAGGGATATGAGAACAAAGATTTTCACATTTAACCTACTCTTCAACATCGTGATGGTCCGGGGTAAGGGCGGAGTGGAGGCGAAAGAGATTGTCGAGGCCCTTCGCGAATACGATTCCTTTTACGAAAGAAGATTTACTCACATCTCGTCGTGCCAATTACCAAGAAACCATCATCTTGTTTTCACATGTGTGTCTGGGAGTTGATGATTATTGATTAGTTTAATTATGTAGTTTTTTTTAAGTTTAATCATGCAGTATTTTTTAGCTTAATTTAACTAGTTTTTTTTAGTGTAATTATGTAGTTTCTTTTAAAAAGTTAAAGTAAATATCCAGTGTGCACAAACTATTCCAATGACTATATTTCAACAATTGTATTCTACTGGCTATAAAATTCACTTTCTCTCCCGCCCAAAGTTGCACTTCTCAAATCACATCAATGACATTTGTGGCGGTTCTCCTCCATCCCGTTGGAATCAGTAGGACCTTCAAACTCTCGACGTTCATCCAAACGGCGTTAATAACCCCCCCCCCCCCACACACACCCTTTAAACCCCTTGACGATCATCTCATCCACATCCAAACCCTTTTATCCCAAAGTCTATCGTCCCTTCAGCTTCTCACTAGTGACAAACCATCTAGGCGATGATCCGAATACTTTGATAGACGAGAATTGAACTGGGTGTATTAGTGAAGTTACAGTTACTTTATGATATGACTTTGAAAAAATAAAACCATAACAAATAGTCTTAGCGTTATTTTTTTTATATAATGGCTACTTTATATACTTTTAATTCTACTCATGTTATGCTTGCACATCACATGATTCACACCTACACGCATCTATGTCCCTTTAAGGACATGCTAGTGCTTCTAAGTCCAACAAAAATGTATTTTCCAAAAATTAATTGTGTCACTTTGTTCTATGTATACATACATCCCTCTTCCGTATCTCATATGTTGTGTATAGAACCAAAAGGTATTTATATACTTCCTCACATTTAGGGTATAATTTAGTGGACTATTTGTACTGTTACATCAATGGAAATATTTTAAAAAATTAAACATTATATTGCAATAATATCTTTTGTTCGAAAAAATAGATCATATGTTATTGCTTTGATATTTATTTATTTATTTGAAAGTATCCAGTCCTTACATAACACAACAAAGAAATTTCGCATGTTAATCTACTTTATTTCAAATCAAACTCAAAATTTCAGAAAGCTTGCAACTCAAATCAAAAG